>WEKW01003147.1:0-17223 GCA_013389905.1 Sula dactylatra | reverse complement strand
ATCAAAAGAAACACTATGGAGTTAAAGGAGGTCCAGAGAAAGTTGGTTAGAATTATCATGAAAATTCACCCACAGAGAAGAATGGAAAACACTGAGCTTGTTTATCTTAAGGAGATTTATAAGACAGGCTACAAAAAAAAGCACATGCACTTATAAATGAAACGCTGGGAATTTCTGTCCTTAAGTATAAGACAGAAGGGTCAATCATTTAAATTCAAAGGGAGCATTTGCAAAAATGAAAAATATTTTGTTAAAGGAAGACAGTTGGTTGTGTTAGAAAAGTTCTGCATCCTTACTGAATAGTTAAACAGTGAAACTCATTGCTACAGTTTTTCACTGGTACCAAGTACAGCTCTGAGGAAGAAATGGGCATTTACTCTGATAAAAATATCTAGAGCTAATGAAAAAAAAAAAAAAACCAATCCCAAACACACCTCATGTTTCAGGGTTAAATGAATTCCAAGGCATTAGGATGGCTGTGAATTATTCCATATCTGCCAAGCATAAGATTTCTCATACCCTCCTTTGTAACACATAGGGCTGCCCACTGTCAGCCAAGGGACTGATTCAAAGTTCCCAGCTATCTGTGTGTTGCAGATATTCTTATCACACATTTGCTCCAAACCACTGCCATCACAGAAAATGTTTGATGAAAGAAAATCTTTTCGTTTTGTTGCTCAGAGAAAATAGAAGTTACAGGAAGAAAAATATCAGATGAATAGACCATCTTCATTTGTTCTTTATTACTGGTTCTTCGACATCAGCTCTTTAGAGGGTTTTCAGGAAGACTTAGGAGAGAAAAGAGTATTTTACACACAGAAAAAAAAAAATGAGGAAGCCACTTACTAAATTCCAAGTATCACTTTACCCCTCTGACTCTCACAGTGTAACTGTCCTGTCCTGAAGTGCCACACATAAAAGTTCTCATTAAGATTTCACTTACCACCATCATCTGAGGTTAAGCATAGTCCAGTATTCTCACAAATTGCAACCACCATCCAAACAACTTTCAGCATTCTTCCTGCAAGCATGACCAAAGTGGTTCAGAAGTTTTGCAGTATTTTATTTATCTCATGCTCACTTCATTCAGTTTCCATCTCAAGCTATTTTGGTAGACCTTCTGTAACTCTTTCCTGGTTACACAGTATATTTATGGGCATATCAGAATAATAATACCTTTATTGTTTGTTGTTCAAGTGACAAAGAAATAAGTGAAATGATTGGAAAAGGAGAAATTAACAGAAGTATTTATTTAGAACTTACATATTTTGTATTTTAAGAATAAAAGAAGCAGAAAAAAAACCCTCAGTGATTAAATAATGTATCCCACTCAGTTATTTAGGAAAGCAATATACAACAGCAAGAGATGATGTCATACGGTTTGAGTTACATGTATTCGGAACATTCACTCACTACTCTAAAACTTCCAGTGTAAAAGTTAAAATGTGATGTGGATTAAAATACCAACTTATAAATTTGAACTAGCAACTGTAATGTAAAAGCATATGTCATCAGTACATTAGGGTTTCCCTCTGCTGATAAAAATACAAAAAGTTGGAGGACAAGCAAAGGTGGAGGATTAGCAAAACTATTATAACAGATTTGCAGAGAAATTTGGTTCAGCGATGGCTCTACATGCACTAGCCTGGACTAACGCCTGATCCGTGACCAGTCTATCTGAATGCCATGTTCAGAGAAGAACAGAGACTGCATATTCACCAAAGGGGCTTTGTATACCTCTATGCAGCTGGAAGAGCCAATTGTAAAAGTGGAGTAGTTTATAGTACTTAATAGCAGGTGACCTGCTATACTGAGGATCTCACCCAGCCTGAAATTGGGGTCAGATAAACTAGAAGAGAGGAGGATCACACTCTGCTGCTACCAGTTTTAATTCATGCAAACCCAGAGAAATGCAGCCAAAGACATGCTGAATCTAAAAAAGAAAAATAAAAAGCACAAAAAGCTTAAGCCGACAATCTCCAAGAGGAACGAAATATATCTTACTCCAAGAACAACGGTGTCGTGGTTTAGCCTCAGGCAGCAACTAAGCCCTTCACAGCTGCTTGCTCACTCCCCCCTGGTGGGATGGGGGAGACAATCAGAAGAGTGAGAAAACTCGTGGACTGAGATAAAGACAGTTTAAGAGGTAAAGCAAAAGCCACGTGCACAAGCAAAGGAAACAAGGAATTTGTTCACGGCTGCCCGTGGCAGGCGGGTGTTCAGCCATCTCCAGGAAAGCAGGGCTCCATCACATATAACGGTTACTTGGGAAGACAAACGCCATCACTCTGAACGTCCCCCCCTTCCTTCCTTCCCCCAGCTTTATATACTGAGCATGACATCATATGGTGTGGAATATCCCTTGGGTCAGTTGGGGTCAGCTGTCCCAGCCATGTCCCCTCCCAGCTTCTTGTGCACCCAGCAGAGCATGGGAAGCTGAAGTCTTTGACTGGTGTAAGCGCTGCTTGGCAACAACTAAAACATCTCCATGTTACCAACGTTGTTTTCAGCATGAATCCAAAACACAGCACTATAGCAGCTACTACGAAGAAAATTAACTCCGTCCCAGCTGCAACCAGGACAAATGGAAAATAAAATTAATCCAAACCTTCCAGAGCCTGAAATAGTTGGAGTTGAATATAGTTTGATATATGAGCAATAGTCCAAATAATGGAATGGCTGGGGTTTGCTGCTAATTGCTTAACACATCCTCACTACCTGAAGCATGACCTCACACATTTTAGTGAAATGACACTCTTTAATTAATGTTCTGCAATTCTCTTTAGTTGAAGCAGGATAGGCTACTTTTTTAGGCAAAACAAAATGTTAAGGGAAAACTTTTTTTTTAATCAAGGCACTAACTTTTGGTGGCCTTTCTCAGGTTCCTATTTATATACAACACAAACTATCAAAATGTTAGAGAACAATACAGTCCAGAGAGGTATAAACTGAGGCATTCTGGAACACTTTCAATGCTAAATAAGAACAAACAATGTAGCACTTAAATTTGCTGTGGGTTCTCCAGTTAATTAGCATTTGATGCAATCATGCCACAGCTATTTTGGTGTCTTCCTCATAGATCAAGCTACAGTGTGCTTAAGAAAGACTGAGACGTGCTTAATGGAAAACTCCCACCATTTCTTTGCAGTAAGAGTGACAGCAGTAATAATTAATATCTTTGTGCTTCACAAACAGTGAAATCAGATGCACAGTTTATCAAGAGTCTGTGTATGTAATTTTTCCATTAACAATTCTGCAGACAGAGCATTGATAATTGTGCCTGTGGTGAATCCCGATGAGGTATATTTACCTGACATTGTTGAAGAAAGGGGAAAATGAATATATGCATTTTAAATTTTTATGATTACATTTTTACCAAAGTGTGGGGGCCTGAAGTTTCATGACTGTTTTAATGCAATTGGTTCCACTTAGGAGAGATGACATGTTGAAATGTGATGTGCTGAATGTTTCCCAGGTAATTGGAATTCAGTCAACAACAACACTGGGCATTGTCACAGGTTTTAAATAAAAAGGCTTATCTTCCTCTTTTATATTATGGGATATGATGCATCATATTATACAACATCATGATCCTAGATGACAGCTTCTCAAACAGAAATTAAAAAAGTTTACTTCACTCTGCATACTCCTCCTGAATTTGGATCACACAGACACATTAAAGTGTATGCGTGTGCAGTCAACACTTCCCAATTTCCTTGCTCACATAAATGGCCACATTCATTCCTTGTACAACTCTCATGATTTGTACAGAATTTCAGTCCCCTCGGGGGTTAATCTGAGCCACTGTTGGTGCTGTAGTCCTCACTGTTTGTGCATCCTTCCCCACAACTGTTGGAGGAAGAAACCACAAGGAAAGAAGAAGGGGCACTGGGGAAAAACTTACACTGTAACTTAAGAGTGCTGCAAAAGCAGCCCGGGGTTGTCATGGGAAACACAGCCTGGCATTCACTGATTCTTCCACTAAACGAATTTCTTTTGGATTAGAACAGGGAAACAACTAGGGTGAGTTAGCTGACTGGGAAGAAAGAAGAAAGTCTTGGTTGCTATTGAAACCTTAAATCATGTCTCAAACAAAATTCAAATCAAACTAAAACAGATATTGAAAACTGAATGTAAATTTTCGCATTCTCCAATATTTAGTTTCTATATAGTTTGGAATAAGATGTACTGAATTTTCTCCAGAAAATTTGGATCTGAGTTTTCCCTGTTCTTTTTAGGCAGGGAACAGCTGTCTTTCTGAATATTTGTTTTCAACCCAAAAGTGAAGAGCCCAGGGTGGGGTCCCATAGTTCTGAGAATGGGGTAAACTACATACTGCTGGTATTCTACAGGAGGTATTTCCCTGAGTAATTATCTTTAGCTGGACTATTCAAGCGGCAAGGTATAATTTAAGGTTAAGTCATCAGAAAGAGACTTTAAGCCCACCACTGTTCCTCACCTCGCACGCATATGTTTTTTTGGACAGAGGAAAACAAGGCTTTCTGGGTGTGTCATAGAAAACCAAGAATTGAGACATACCTTTCTGTCTAATGCTTTAGATGTAAAACTAAACTTCTTCTGTAAGGTTTTTCTGTCTAATAAGGGTACCAACCCAACTATAAACTTTGACCTGCAAATGCAGCAAAATACCAGTAAGGCTCCTCATCTCTGCATGGTGGAACTTCGTCTATGTCAATTTCTGCACTACACAGTAGATGCTGAATTACCTGTAAAGTCTAACTTAGAGCCTCATAGCCATCCTCTGACCTTTAGTTAAAACCAAAAAGTTGCTACCAGCTTAAAGTGATTTGACAGCTTGAGTAGCAAGGCTGGATTTGGGGACAAATATCTGCCTAAACCCTGCCACTAGAGACAGAAGTTTCTGCAGCAACTCCCAGATTGAAAGGACCGTGATAATCCAATCATCCTTAAGGACTCTGTTTCACATCTCTCTTGAGCACTACTTGCCTCTGCAGCTATACAAGGAGACATCTTTTCTGTGAGAGAATATAATGCACAGCGCAAGTTGCTTGGTTTGTATTAACCATCAGAGCTCAAGTGCAGCCGGTACAGGTACCTACTTCACCTTGACTGAACGTCTGGGTCCTGGAAATCTGGTGCTGAAGGAAACAATTTCCTTTGTAAGCCATATTTTAAAAAACAGATTATGCTCCTGTGTTCATTATTTCTCTGTGTTTGAAAGTGAAATAAGCAGAGAGAGATTTCTAGCTGAAGCCAGTATCTTACGGGCACAATCTGTAACCTGCTAAGGCACCCAGTAACACAACAAGGGGAGTGAACAGCTTCTGTCTGTGTTTGTTTGTGATACTTCTTAGCAGGCAGATGCAAAACATCACCAATTCTCACCCACCCACATCTCATCTCTCTCTCTCTCCCCCAAAGCTTATTTTTAATACTTCAGAAGTTATTAGGGGGTTATCTCAGCTTTCTCTCTCCACCTTCACTCCTCTGTATTATGATGAAAAAATCTGGAAAAAATGACATGGCAGGGATTGGGGCAGGATGCTGAGGCAAACAAAGAATTTTTTTCCCTTTTCATTGAGAATATGTCATTAATCTTTGATGTTATGAGATTAATCTGTGCATGAAACAGAAAACCCACTGATTGATATTTCCCTGGAACAGATGCTTGAAATGCAAAGTACCAAAAAGAAGCACTGTGCAAAACAAAGGCAATCTGGTGCCCTTCCTGAAGGATTAAGATACAATTCATAGTGTTCCTGAATGGCTGGTCCAGCCAGTCCGCATACAATTAATCACCTGTATGTTAGGACCATATCCTCAACATAGTCACAGGATTGATCATTAGAGCTTTAGTTGTTATTTTGTTGGAGTGAAGTTTAAAAGCCAATCTCCTATATGTGAATATTGCTGTAGAATTTAGCGACACAATGGCCTGAGCCTGTAGGGTCATAGTATTTAGTTTGATAATTCTGTTGCCCATTATCTGTGGTTTGACCACTGAAATGGGCTTGGGAAATCTGATCTTTAGCTCTTTCACAACCCCACTGCATGACTGCAGTCAAGCCAAGCAAGGTCTCTGTACCTTAGTTTCCCTGCATGCCAGTAGGATATATAATTCTTTCTCCACTTGTGTATTTAGACTGGAGGAGAGGGTTTTGTTTGTTTGTTTTATTTTGTTTTGTTTTGTTTCTCTAGAAAGGAATATAGCTTGCTATGTATCCAAACAGCATCTTAGTCCTGGCCGGAATTCCTTGATTTCACTCTACTCAAAATAATAATAACAAAACAAGTATAAAGATTTGTCTTTTCAAAGCGGGTGTTCCCTGGGATGCAGTGTGCATCAAAGTTTCAACTTGGTTGTTTAGTGGTTTATCTACTGTTATCTAGTGGTTATCTACTGTCTAGCCTAAGCTAAGCAGTATCAGGCCAGCCAGAAGACCATTCATCTCCAGAGACAGCTCTCCGCACACCTATGTTGCATTACAAGCAGCATTAACCCAGCCTGAGCTTGCACTGCTTTTGAAACTCCTCTCTCCTTTAAGTAAGCAACATTGAAGCCACTGCAAGAAGAATACACTCCTGTCTGTCCAATGTTAACTATGTGATGCTGCCGCAGATAGGTGGGACATGTTAGACATTCAGTCCAACCACAGGGCATGGATACCGCATTCCCACAACATGTAACATGATCTTGAGTCTGACATGAGATTCAAGGCAGAGCAAAATGTTTCCCTGAATAGTGCTGAGTGGGCTGCTGCAGAGCTGGTATGGAGAAGCGTCCAAGCACCAGTGTAGGCAGAGCTGACATGAGATCAGGTGTGAGACCTCTGCAGGGGCTAGAAGAGCCAAAACCACAAGGGCCATACTCTGTAGTCCGCACAGGCATTGGATCTAGGCTGGCAGTGAATACATACCCCTTTGGAGACTAGAACAATTATTTATTACTTGTACTGCAACAGCACCTTAAAAATGGTCAGAGAGGCTTATACTCCATGAAAGCTGTAATATCTTACTCTAGAAATCAGTTCAAGTATATTTAAAAACATAAAAGCACAAAATGGACTTTTTTAAAAAGAACAGGCCACTGTGGGGGTAAAGTAATCCAGGAAAGTACTGCTCAGTATTATTTATATGATTCACTTTCCCTGCTCCTTCCAGAGGATTACAGTGCCGATTTGTAAACCACTATAAACCACTATGAAACTAAAGTGCCTTAACAAGAGAAAATTAGTTAAGGAAAAATGTAGCTTTCAAGTGCAGAAGCAGGTAAACTACTTTCAAATCAAAAGTTCAATTTAATCTGAAAGGAAAACAAATCCATCAATGTCTATTCAATTTACACTAAAGCCTAGAGGGACACTCGACTCAGTTTCAACTGTATCTATATATGTATATATATATATATGCTCTCTAAGTCTTAAGCTCTCTTTTTTTTCAACATAACCTTTGCACTTGGCTGTCTAATTTAATTTTCCTTTTACACATCTGTGCATGTCTAAAAATTGTTGATGTTTTCTAGTAGACCTTTAGTTGCTCAGTTTTGTTTTGGATTTTCTTGTATTTGTTTATTTTTTGTCTTAAAATCCAGAATATTTTTCACTTCACTTAACACTTGACATTTTAGTAATAGTGATGATGGTTCAAATGGAGCATGGCCAGCTTCACCATAGCAGACCCGTCTTTGCAGCGGGAAACTGTAGAAACATATTCCCATGACCTATGTTGGGCATTGCCATTACCGTAAAAGCTGAACAATGTCTTCGGATAATAGCCTAAATGAGACAAATCACAGTAAAAGAGAAATATGGGAAACCAATGTTAGGCTTTGCTGTTATTATTCAATGTGTTTCTCTAATAGCAACGGTCTGCTATATAAAATAAAAAGCCAAAGCAATGTATAATTGGCAGGTTTAGGGAAAATTTGACTCCACCTTGAGAGTGTGAAAGATGTTTTCCCAGTAGGGTTATTTTCCTTCCATCACTAGTTCTTTTGAAACATTTAGATTACAACTTTCCCTTGGCTATAAACTGGGATTTATTTAATTTTAATTTATTTGTTTTTAATGTGAGTTTTCTACATGGACAGAATCTCCTGTCAAGCTATGTGAATGAAATAGTTTCCATTCCGCATTTAGTATCACCTCTTTACACTTTAATTACTTACTATATGCTGGTGTCCCTTCAAGTCCCTATGTAAAATAAACATCCCATAGAGACATAGATGATATTCTGAAGAAGAGAAAAATCAAGGAATGATCCTACCTTTTCTCTTCGAGAAGTTCCTTAATCAAAACATTCCTGTAGTATTACAAAAAATGCAGATGTTCTTATTCTGTCCTTTTATCTTTATATCATTTTATTTGTTCCTGTAAAATTAAATAACCAGCAAAATGCTCAGAGTTTTTTTAAAAAGGAGAAAAACTGGAAAAGGAAAAAACAAACAAACTATACCACCAAGAATGTGAAAGCCTTAGAACTTTTCTTCATGGTGAAGTTGATCCGGAGCCATGAGTTCCTGATGTTCACATTCCTTCAAAATGTGAAGGGGAAATCTACCAGAAACTAATATTGGTAATAAACCCCACAGGCCTTTTTTGTCCTTTCTTCTGCAGTGTGAAATTACACTTGTTTTGTTGGATCTCTAGCGGTTTCAGTCAGCTAATCTATTACTGGACAAGAGGCTACAGAAACTACTAAAACTTGTGATTTTTCTTATTCTTCACCACCATTCACTCATAATTCTTGCAATGCTTCTCTTTCAGTCTCTAAGTAAATGTAAAACACTAGTAAATGTTTTGTAGCCTGGCATGTGTGGTGGTGTGCAACATATATCTTCTATGAGCCTTCTGAACTCAGTTTTCTGATGAATAGATGCTTACAATTATGGCACACAGGAGTATGTATGCCAGTTTGCTCCTTCCTTTCCCCTGTCTGTGGTTTAGCCCCAGTCAGCAACTAAGTCCCACGCAGCTGCTCGCTCACTGCCCCCCTGGTGGGATGGGGGAGACAATCAGAAGAGTGAGGAAACTCGTGGACTGAGATAAAGACAGTTTAAGAGGTAAAGCAAAAGCCACATGCACAAGCAAAGAACAAGGAATTCATTCACTGCTGCCCATGGCAGGCAGGTGTTCAGCCATCTCCAGGAAAGCAGGGCTCCATCACATATAACGGTTACTTGGGAAGACAAACGCCATCACTCTGAATGTCCCCTGCTTCCTTCCTTCCCCCAGCTTTATATGCTGAGCATGATGTCATATGGTGTGGAATATCCCTTGGGTCAGTTGGGGTCAGCTGTCCCAGCCGTGTCCCCTCGCAGCTTCTTGTGCACCCAGCAGAGCATGGGAAGCTGAAAAAGTCCTTGACTAGTGTAAGCACTGCTTGGCAACAACTAAAACATCTCCACATTATCAACATTGTTTTCAGCATGAATCCAAAACATAGTCCCATGCTAGCTACTATGAAGAAAATTAACTCTATCCCAGCCAAAACCAGGACATTCAGAAATCCCATTAAAAACTGCCCATGATCACAAAAGAACTGTGGTCTGAAAACCATTGACAATCCTCATCCTAATCTATTGAATTTGGCAGTCATCATACTGTACTATGGAGAAGAGCACATGGGAACCAACTGATAGGGCAGCAGGCTGAACAGAGGTAATATCCATGCCTTACTCTGGAAGACTCTGCAGTTATTGTAAAATTGTCCAAATGTCACGAGGCACTCAGCTAGAGGCTTGATTTTTAGTTGGTTTGTTTATACTGTTTTCTGACTGTATCTCTAATGGTACACAACAACTCCAGGGCAGGGCTATATTAAAAGATTTAATTCTATCAAACACTCAGTTGAACTGTCACAGGCCAAATAAAATTCCAAGCGCCTGAAAGAGGATAATTTTTCACATACCTAATATTTTAAAGTAAAAGCAAGTGGTAGGAGAAATGATTTTGCCTTTTCCACTCAAATCAACACATTTAAGTACGCCTTTATGCAGGGAAAAGAGAGAGCAACATTCTTAGTGCTTCAGAAATCACTGGAAAGTCACCTTTAAGCAATTTGTGTCCTTAAGACCAATGCTTAATAGAATTTCCTGTCATTTTCTGCTTCATGGCAACTTTTCAGTCTGTGAATGAGTTTCAGCTTCTCATATAGAGTCTAGTGACTACACTTGGTGTGGGTGTACATACTCTGTAAGTCAGCTATAGAGCTGTAAAGTTCCAAGTCAAGCTTGAGAAATATTTGCAGTACAGTGGGGATTTGATTACACATTGAGAAAATCTATTCCGTGTGACTTTTCATGATATTTTATCTCTTATATGCCCAAAGACATTCTCAGCAAGTGGAAAAATAAGCAAAAGCTAATTTTACTCTTTTGATTGCTTGTTTGCTCATGGCTAGCCACAGTGAGAGACCATATTCCTCTTCCATGGACTTCACTACAATTCTGCAGCAGCTCTCCCATGGTCAATAATGCCACAATGGTTTTATACAAGTGTAAAGAAGGAAGAATTCAGCTCAAAGACTTCACGTTTCTTGTCCACACATCTGTTGTTGGGTGCACTCAGCTCACATTTGAACAGCTAAGAGGCTTGACAATTAACATGCAAACACTGTGAGTGAATGAATTTGTGTCTTTTGCCTTCTTGACCCCTTGAATGAAGCAACCTAAATGAGAGCTTGTATTTAATCATAGAGGAGCTCCCTGAGGAGACAGTGTAACCTCTGATACTCTTCACACCAGCACACTAATTAGATGTCTCCTTCACACAGGAAAAAACAGAATGCTTCATTCATATTGTTAGGCTTTCACAGATCTTCCCCATGAGGCAAAAATTCTTTAGAAGGACTCCTGTCCTTCATGCGTCAAATTGCAGCCTAACAACTTGCAGAATTGTTTTACATGAATTGATCTTGTCATGTATTACCCAACCTGCCATAGTAGAACCTTTCACAAGGTGTCAAAATAGTACATCAGGCTGCCCACAAAATCTTAGCATAAAAATCCTGACATAGGGGGAAAGGTAGAAGAAAAAAACCAGAATAAATAGGACAATTTCACAATTTTTTTGAGACTCCTGAGGTTTTGCTTTCAATAAATTTGGGTGGAAAAATGTGGGAAGATGTCAAAAAGATGTAAAAAATCTTTTGTGATATAAAGGAACTTTCCATGGCAACATATTTTAACACTATGCGAAATTTCATTCTAAAATCATATGACTAGAAAAAGAAATACCTTAGGGTAAGGCTAAAAGTGTTGGGTGCCCCAAAGCAGTGCAATAGCTTATTGAATAATAGCTTGGAGAAAAGTAAATCCAAAATGCAAATTGATTTTGCTTCTACTAAAAAAAAAACCAAACTCAAAACATTTCTCTATATCTCTGTTCCATACCATGGTCACTCTGGGCTAGATCACACTGATTCAGTGTGGCTGATTCTGGAGAGGATTGCTCAAGCACCTGCTGGAACAGAGTGCCATTCTTTGCCTTCTTCACAGCTTAGGTTGCCATGAATATAATGAATCATGCCTAAGTGGTTCTCTGAACTCCTAAATTTACTTACAACACAGTTTTAAGAGATTGATTCTCATTTTTGAAGCAGTCAGTTGGTCACACATCAGCTCTATGAACAGTAGAGTTTTGATTCATGGTAGACAGTGAAAAATATACTCCTGATGAAGATCTGAAAGCTTAGAAAAGTCAACAAGATGAACCATCCACTTGCCAGTGGATCTGACAATGACTCAGAGCTGACCAACTGAGTCTGAACTCTGGTACCAAGTTATCCTCTTTGAGACAGTCTTTACAAAGCAAATGATTCTTTCAGTATCCAAAAAAAAAGAGGAAGTAATGAAAATTTCATTAAACTGAGTCAGTACATTGCTGATGGCACTGTTTTTACATAGAAGATACATACATAGTACAGTGTCTAATAGCTTAAATGAAACCTTAAAATGTGTGTGCTGTCTCTATTGGTTGGACACAGATGAAGCAAGGCATCCAAGTTCTCTGGTGGTTTGCTGTTAAAACATGCAAGTGCTATCAGTTAAGTCTGTTGTGGGCATTTCCCAATAGGTTAATTAATACTGTTTGGATTCTAAAATAAAACAAGCAGCTGAGTGGTGCTTATATAGTTGGCAGTGAAAATCAGGCTGGTTGAAAACTTTTTATTATATATTTTGCCTTTTTTCTTTTTTTTAACAGAAAGTGTTTCCTCCAGTTGTGTTCAGGTTTTTTTTATTATTATTATTATGAGAAGTGAGATTTAGACATGCTGCCAAGGTGCCTCGTGGGAATTGCAGATCTGACACTTCAGGCTTCTAACTTCCTCTGTGGGGCAGATTCCCTGCTGCATTCTTTTTCTATTTTATGTAGAAGACTCAGCTTCTGTAAAATAACTATGAATATTGTCTCCAGCAGAGCTAATTTTATATCCAGATTGCTTACTTTCTGAAGCACCTGCCTTTGGTTTAATGCTCATATTTTTGTCCATGCTACCAACCACACACTGCTTTCCAGTCAAGAGTTTTCTATTTGCATTTAATATGGTTAAACATTTATGCATATTATGTCATCTGAGACAAGAGGGTTTAAAGTCTGCTTAAAGTGAAATTTCACAGGTTTCCCTACCAAGATGGACTGAATTTTACAAAAACTTAAGAGAGCCACCTGCCCATGTTGTTCTTTCTCTCACACATACAACAAAAAAGGTGTAAGAAGTAATTGGTAGAATTATCTCATGTGTTTTTCACTACATGAAATCCAAATCTAAGACATAATTGATTTAAGATAACACTTATACTAGATAGCATAGTTAAAGAGAAAATCCATAAGAAGTTAAGGATTTTCTTTAGATTAATACCATGATTGTTGGAATGTACAGAAAACATGGCCAAAATACACAAAGAAAACAGGAGTGCTAGAAGATCTGCAGCTTCTTGACTGATTCAGTAATTTGTCTTGAATCTCTTTGCACTTTGCATTGTGTTTAATCAGAGAGAGAATTATGTTCATACCTCTCCGAGACTGTGCAGTCTCTGACTCAATCTGAACTTGTCTGTATTAAGTCAGATTGTCTTTCCCTGACATTCTGCTGGCTGAATCTTAAATAATTGGCTCAGTCTCATGCAAATCCTCTGAAATTTGCAGAGAGCCTATATGAGACATAACATTATTCTACAAATGAAGGCATGCTTCTTCCAACTTCCTCAGTCAATACCGTTTTCACCAATACTCAAAATATAGGGAACACAGAGAATAATGGGGGAGGGGGGACGACACGCACAACAGAACGCATGTTCATTATTAGCCCTTCTTACTCAGATTTATACATAGGTCCTAAATATAGGTTTCATGCAGAAAACTGAAGAATACAGTCAGTTAAAATTTCCAGAATAGGTCATTCCCACTTGTTTTTGCTGTCATCCTTTCAAAGGTTGAAGGGAGTGAATGAGTTCTTTTGAGAAGGAGGGGGAAGGTATAGGGATTTGGGGTTTATTTGGTTTTTACATTGTTCATTCAGTCAGTATTTATAAATGTCATTTCTGTCTATTGGCATTTTCTTCCCTCAGGCTGCTGCAAATGAATTGCAATTGTTTTAGATGCCATTCAGTTTAATGAGAGACTTTGGGGGGGGGGGAAATCCCACACACAATTACACATAGGCATTTCTCTTTTGGATACAAAATTAAATACCTCCTTCTCTTGGTGCACAGGGATATTCATCATGAAAATAATCCAGTCGACCGTTTGCTATCAGCTATAACCAGACAGCTTCACTGATGTAAGTGGCCCAAGAGTAACCTCTGCTGCCATTGGATAGAGCAGCCCAAAGAATTACTTTTGCAACTGAGCATGGTGAAGAATGAAGGATGGATCCAGATAATAAAAGGGAAATTACCTAGTGAAGAAAAACACAACAAAAAAGCCCTCTGACTGTTGTCTAAACACCTTTTTTCCTCTTGCCTCCTGTAAAAGATTTATACTTTCAGCCCTGATTTCTGAAGACTGTGCAGACAAGGCCAGCCCTATGCACAGTCTGTCCTCCTTCTGCATCCCATCAGTGTAACAAGCCACTCCATCCAAATTCTCTCCTAAATAAGCACCAGCAAAACCAGCCCCGGTTTTTTCCTCCATCCTACTAGCAAAGTTTTCCCAGATCTTATACCTCATTTCCCACTGAGCCAGGGACGGGGCTACAGCTGGTCATTGTCTCGAAATTTCCCCAAGCTTCTGGACAGATATCCCTAAAAACCTCATGTACCAAGCATATTGGGGCTTTCTGCTGCTGTCTTTCAGTCCTTGTGCCTCTACTTACACATAAATCTCCATTTATCCAACCCGCCTCTCACCCACAGAGGCAATGGCAGTCTTGTAAAGCCAGGAAGCCTGGAAACCACTGCCGGGGGCAATTGTACCACCAGTGGGTCATTCACCTGGCTCAAAGCAATTCACTGTGGAACTGAGGGGAAGAGATCTACCGGAAGGTAAAACTTCCAAAATATGTATCACGGACAATGGATTTTTAACAGTGGTTTTCTCTACATGTTCTTTTCTATTGCGCTGCTCTGCTTGCTAATGTAGACTTTGACCAATGCCATATTGTTAAGTCACTGGCAAAGATGAAGCCAAGAACCCCATTACCCAGGTTCTTTGATTAGGCCATACAGCATTCAGTAGAATCCTGCTATTAATCCATTTTGCCATAATCTGTGGACAGGACATAATCATATTCAAATTTATACATAACACCGTATTGCCTTTGCATAAGAAAAGTTAATTTATACTCCACCAACCTTTTGGTTATGCATGTGTGTGCATGCAGTTGCTCCAGGCTCCAGGTAAATGATACAGTCTAGACTTCAGGTAGTTCATTAGATCAATATTCTATCTCATTACATGGATGGAATTCACAGTGTCCTCCAAAGCCCAATTTCATTTCTTTCACCTCTCAAATTAAACACTACCTTAAAGGTTTAGTTGATGGATGACTCCTTTTTATCTGATGATGGTCTTCAAGGCACATGTGGCAGTATATCTTATCCTATTAGTAAAGATCATTAGCTACAGCATAATTGCCTCTCTATGACACATAATAGTTTCATCTATTATTATCGTTCCTGTCCTGTAATTCAATTTCATTATTATGGTTTAACAAATCAAGGGGCACGGCAAACAATATATTTTAGCCATCATTTAAAGTAAAGTCAAATTGCTCACAAGATACATAGGGTGGTCCTACAAGACATTTTACCATTTGACTCTTTTTGGTTTACAGAAAATTCTGATTTCTCCATTCTCTCCATTTCTTAACATAGAAAAATACTGAATCAGAAAAAAATGGCTTAAACTGCATTCACTGCATTAGTGGCCTCTTGTTTATTTAGGAGAGCATCTGTAACTTGCTAGGGGCTTTCCAAGCATTGAGGATAGCCCTTGTTTCTAGGAGATCAGGATAATGAAACAATGACACTATGTAAGAGTTGCCTAGTTAAGATTTGCCTAGAGGACATCTATTCCACAAGACTTTTCTCAACTCTCTTTAGATAACTTGAAGCTTACAGGCAAAAATTCAAAATCCTCCCCAACAATATGCCATAAGGAGAGAGGAGACCAAATCAAGGGTAGTGCTCTTGCCCTTGGGCCAGTATGTATCAAGAAATACATGCACATACTGAAAAACAGCTTTCTGCACTTATTTTAAAATGTATATATGGAATATTCACTGTGCACTTACACATACACACATAGCCAGTGAGACCAACATCCACTCAGCTCCATAACTTATCAGAGATTTCACTTGAAATAGTGTTTTCCTGTAATTCTGAGGATCAAATTTGGGCCATTTCTCCCAGGCCATCAACTTTTCTCATTCCTTAACAAGTAGACCATTAAACCATTTCCCTCTCTCTTACTCACTTGGTTTCACTGAATAATTATTCTTGGTTCCAAAAGCTGTAATGGATGCTTTATCTCCTCTCCAGTGACCATTCACCAGAAAATATGACACATAATTAAGAGCTCTGAGGGGAAAAGAGAGAGAATAATTATTCCCTTTATGTAGATGATTTTAAATGAATTTTATAAGAATATAAATTAATATGATTTAATACTAATTACCAGAGAGACATCAATTCTAAAATACCTAAGTAAACCCTGGTAGGAACAGTGACCAGTGATTACTGGTTATCTGTAATACTACCCAAAACTGAATTACGTTTTTACTTGGGAATGAAGTGGCAATAAATGTAACCAACCAGGTGGGAAGCTTCATGAAAGTGGATGAAAGCTCACAAAGTTGTTGAGGAATAACTATGGAACTTTATTGAGTTCCTACCTGAGTCTTGTATTAACAGGTATTGCCACTTCCCTCCTGGCTGCATTCATCTTTTCCTTTTATATCTATGCTTTAGGAAGGTCCAGCAGAAAGGAAAGTTGATTTTGTGGGAATGGTTCTTAGATGTATGATTGAATTATTGAAAAGCATTTTGTCTGGCCTTTGGAAAGCTATTTATTAGGGACTTTTGCAGCAAGGCAATCAGGAACACCAGGTTTACAAAGAAATTTTTACATTTCAATACCATACATGTTGATTTGCAACAAATGTGACAAAGAATGATTAGTTTTATCAAAACTGTCATAAAACTTTGGTACGGTTCCTACACTTAGGTACTTTCCTGCCACCTTGTTTCCTTAGCCTGCTGGGTAGCCTGGTATCAGTGATGGAGAGCACTCCATGATGTAAAGAGTGTAGAGGCAATAAGTATAAAATTTCCCATGTCCTGATTTCTGGGCAACACATTGTGTAAGCAACCTCAGAACTTCAGATTCCAGAATTGTGGAACAAGTTGTTTTGTAAACATGGGAATCCCAGGGCTTTCATCATTTTTAATTCTAAAATTAGCTTACAGGTATGTTGTCTCAGAGTCCTGCTCCAAGGTGGAGTTTAGGGCAGTCCCCTCAACAGATGACTGTAGGGAGAACTCTGTTTATGGCCAGAAATCTAGTGTCTTTCACAGATATCTGACAACTCTGAGGGCTTTTTCTCTTAACAGAACTAAACAAAATTTTGAAATATCAATTACCTCCACAAAGCAGAAGTGTCTTTTCTGCCTGAGACTGTACTGCTTTAATATCCCTTAGGGATCTCAGTAGGATTCCTATATTTCTATCCAATAATCCCAGACAGTACTAAATATTTTCTGTTATATAATTATTCTGTGCATGTGCAATAAGTCTTTTC
>WEKW01003143.1:7038-40397 GCA_013389905.1 Sula dactylatra | reverse complement strand
TATCATTAAGATTGCCTAACATCTCCCATTACAAGACCTAGTGTTCAATTGTTTATAACTTTGCTAAAATATAACATTAGGCTGAAGTTTTATACTGGATGTCTGCCTTGTCTAATTTTATAAAACATTAACCAAATATCTTTAGCTGTGTTCTAGGTCAACAGAAAGAAATGTGGTTTTGTGAAGAAAAAAAAAAGGGGGTCAGGGGCAGTGCAGGGAGAACTAATAGAGCTTGACTGCTGTTAGTATTTCGGTTTCTTCATTTCAGCTGAGTTCAGGTATTCCTGCAGATGACTGTATAATCTTGTAGACATATCTTCAGTGTCCTAAATACAGTCTAATTGTCTTCTGCAAACTCAGGAATTGACAGAGCAGCTGAAAATCCGAAACAAGAAAAAAGAATAACCAGTTATTTTAATATATTCTAAGCACTTAGAGCAGCTTAAACTGTTGTAACATTTCAGGTACTAGCTGGTAGTTTGTGCTAGACTTGAAATATAGCTATTGTTTAATATCTGTGGACTTTTTCACACAGTGATGAACAAGTAAGATGACTGTTTAGGAAATGTTCTATACACTTATAATTAAAGTAATCAGACCATGTAAAGCATTGAATCAGATGCTGTGAAAGGTAATGTAATAAGGATGACCAAACCCCAAGCTCTTCCAAAGTCAGTTATTTGAGATTTTTCAGTCTTCTGGACCAATTCTGATTTCAGACAGGTTTTACAGGCCTCCAGAGGTGTATCAGAAAGCAGAGTCAGTCCCTTACAGCACTTAGATATTTTGGCCTTTTAAATAGCTAGAAATGCTTTCTAGTCCCAAGGTCAGTCATTGCACTTCTTTCAAACGTGAAGCTACAGCGACCTTGAAATCCTTTAGTCGTTGTTTCTTTATTCATAGCTAAGGGTGAAATTGCTCTTTCTGCTATTCAACTGTTGCTGAGTCAGACCAAAGTTTTTTCCCAACACTTTGTCTTCTGTGAATATTGTTTTTATTATTCCTGAGAAAAATGTATTCTTTTGCCATTTTTTCTCTAATTCTTGATGCTTTTAGCATTATTTTGGATCCATTGTAATTGTGTTACCATTCTGGAAAGCATATTGTACAAACAGGAACCAGGAATCCAGCCTCATTCAGAGAGATTAAAAAATTTACTTTTCACAACAGTATGTTGTTGAAAAATGTGCTTTTTTTTTTTTTTTTTTTTTTAGGGGACCAAGATTACTTGGTATCAACAGAGAAGAAGATGATGAAGAATGTACGGGCAGCAGTCCAGGGACACAGAAAGGCAGATTTGGTCAGTGGCAGACTATGGGAGCAAAGAACAACAGAAAAATTAGAATATTGCTTTTCATCTTCATGTGGTGTAAAGTGAAAACTGCCAAACAAACCTTGGGTTTCCTCAAAGCTCTTAATGTCATTTCCACAATTTTGAGTCCCTTCTTCAGTATCAATTTTTAATAAGTCTCAGGCTAATGATGGAAGTGGCCAGCCTACCAGCATGTTCAATATTCAGCATTTACTTTCAAGCAGTCTGCAAATGTAGCAGCTGAGCAGATGTGTTTGAAAATCTAAATTTTAGAGATGTATCCCTCTGAAGATACCTTCCCAAGATTTTTTGTGCCTCAGTTTCTGGATGTACAATGAATATATCAGTACATCCTTGCCATGCAGAGGCATTGTGAGGATCAGCATGTTTGAAGTGTCTGAGGAATGGTGGGCACAACGTACTTGGAATAAGTAGACAATATGGGTGCTTAGAGGTTTTTAAAGGTTTTACTTTAAATATGCATCAGAGAATTTTTGTTGCACGATACAGCCACAACGTGCTGACATCACATACCCTGTTAGAAGCATCTAACTGCACTCTGCATGATGAGACATGTCAGTGCCTCCAGCCTGGGCTGCCTGTCCCCAGCCTGTTCTGGGGCAGCAAAAGCACTCTTCTGTTTGTAAGACAAAGGCCACTGTGGGCATGTAGTGGTCCTTTCACTCATTTTTCACTTTCCTTTGCTTTGTGAGCTTAAAACTGACTTTAGATGACTTCAGATTTCAGGCTAGAGAAGTGATAGTCATTTCAGTCAACTGGGTCTTGAAGACCCAAATTCGGTTAATTGATGGCAGGAGCAACTTGCTTTTTTTCTCTGTGTTGCCCTTCCTTTCTCCCCATTTCTTCTTGTCATCTCCTCAGACTTATGTACCTACCCATTGCCTGTTATGATGGACCTTGATTTTTAGATTCTGTTCTGATATTGTTAATTATTTATGTATTTGTTGAAAGAGATGTCACCAGTTCGGAAGGCTATAATTTAACATGAAATAGTTAATAATAAAACCCTAGGGTCTGGCAAGCAGAAAACCCTGTTTTTATTTCCCTTTGAAGTTTGACTGCATGAGGAACAAGGATAGGGATGAGATGTTTCATTACTATCAGAAGCAGTATTTCACTAACACTGAAAGCAGCAGACTAGACAGTAGTCTGTCTAAAATTGCAACATTAACCTTACAGTTCTATTCAGAAATAGAATTCACAAGCTGACTGTGATCGATCTAAAATTAAAAATCAGGTAAAATGTTCCTTACTGTTGTGGTCAGGAAAGGACAGGGAACTTCTGTGTTGTGTTTGTCTTCATAGTTGTTTTATATTGATTAAAAGAGGTGTGGAACAGGGAAGATAAATGTAGTGTTAAAACTGTTCAACACCGAAAGTTGATAGAAGGTAACCCAAAGGTTAAGAAGCCAGAACAACTATGATCTGCTTAGGTGAAGCATTATTTTATGATTCACTAGAATAAAAAAGAAAACACTGTTCTTTTTGACTGCAGGAATTGTTACACATAGTAATGAGCTAATCCCAGCTACGGCTATGCAGGGACAATAGGCAAACTAGCCAAAATGATTGTGCTCTGGACAGTAGATTTTGTATAGCCTTAGAAATTAGACTTTGTTAGTGACTGTTGTCTGGTTCTCATTTAAGATTGCCAGGGGATATTTTTATAATATATTACAAACACTAATAGATTTAGCATTGTTCTGTTAACTGAAGATTATGTATTTATACAACAGGAAAAAAAAATATTCCTGACAATACAAGGAAGCTTTAACAGAAAAATAAAGTGAACACACATCTTTTTTTTAGGACCAGTGCTCTTTAATGTTTTTATAAATCACCTGGATGCAGGAATCAAATTCACATTAAGTAACTTTCTGATGATACTAAACTAGGAGGAACTGTGGACTCCCTTGAGAGTAGGGAGGTCTTACAGAGAGATCTGGATAGACTCGAGAGCTCAGCAGTCACCAACCGTGTGAAATTTAACAAGAGCAAGTGCAGGGACGGAGTAATCCCAGTTATATGTACAAACTGGGGGAGGAGAGGCTGGAGAGCAGCCCCACAGAAAGGGATCTGGGGGTTTGGGTTGATGGCAAGTTGAATATGAGTCAACAGTGTGCCCTGGCAGCCAAAAGGGCCAACCATATCCTGGGGTACATCAAGCACTGCATTGCTAGCCATTTGAGAAGGGTGATTGTCCCACACTACCCTGCACTGATGCAGCCCCACCTCGAGTACTGTGTGCAGTTTTGGGCACCTCAGTATAAGAAGGACATCAAACCACTAGAGTGTGTGCAGAGGAGGGCAACCAAGATGGCGAAAGGCCTTGAGGGAAAGACTTAGGAGGGGTGGCTGAGGGCACTTGGTTTGTTCGGCTTGGAGAAGGCTGAGGAGTGACCTGACTGCAGTCCTCTGCAACAACTTCCTCAAGGGGGGCAGTGGAGGGGGAGGTGCTGCTCTCCTCTCTCTGGTGACCAGCGATAGGACATGAGGAAATGGAATGAAGCTGTGTCAGGGGAAGTTCAGATTGGACATTAGGAAAAGGGTCCTCACTGAGAGGGTGGTCGGTCACTGGAACAGGCTCCCCAGGGAAGTGATCATGGCACTAAGCCTGTCAGAGTTCAAGGAGCGCCTGGACAATGCTCTTAGTTATATTGTTCAGGTTTAGGTAGTCCTGTGAGGAGCAGGGAGTTGGACTTGGTGGTCCTTATGGGTCCCTTCCAACTTGAGATATTCTATGATTCTATGATCTTTCATATCATATTGTATAAACCACAGCATTCCCATGAGGATCAAGTAATTTACAGCATGTAATAGTCGACAGTAATGCCAAAATTTCCCAAACTGCTGAACAGCTCCATGTTGTTCAACAACTCCTAAAGCTGTAGTCCTGCCTTCAGATTATTGCCATGCAGAACATCTACGAAACTCGTATGATGAGTCCAGTGGGATTTCTTCCCCTAGAATCATTCTCAGAGCCTATGGACATGCAGGAGGTTAATCGAATAATGGCTTTGTGAAGCTGTGACTCTCCTGAGCCAATGAGGAGGACTGACTGTCTCACCTCCAGTCCATTCTGCTAAGAATGGAGAACCCTTCATCCCATGACCTTATCTCAGTGATAACAGCCTCAGATAGCTACTGTAACACACTAGGAGAACCTACTTCAGAGCTACATAAGATGTACTATAATAATCTTAACATGGAGAACATCCCAGAGAGAGTTAACTTGATTTAGTAAATGGGTTTTGAGAGAAGATAGGCTGGAGATAATTAAACAAGCATTTTGTAAGGAACTAATTAGTGTTGGTTGGGGAAATGGAATCCCTTATCCATCTCCAGCCACTTTGTATGCCATGCAGAGCCCTATCCCCTGCTCATGACAGTAACATCTAAGTGCCTTCCAATACTATAGTGAGCAACAGTTTGGCCTGTTACACATCTTACTATCTTAATTTCTTCTCTTAATTTCAGGACAAATGTGTTGTGGAATGGTTCTCATTTTCAGTTTCCTTCTGGGTAACACAATACATATGTTAAGGAAAGAATTTCAAAGAAAAGAACTTTTTGTGTAAGCTATATTCTTCCTCCTCCTTCACTCCCAGAAATCATATATCTAGATGATAATTTGAGCATCAAAAATTGAACTTCGCCATCTCAGATTCCCCAATTAGCTGTTATCCAACCATTTAGTTGCCTACAGCTGCTCAGGCAAGTTTCTAGGTGACACTTTTGGGAGATCTTTCTTTCTCACCAACCAAGACAACTCATTCTCACAGGGCAGCTGGATATTGATAGTGGTGGAATAATTCCCTACGTGCTTGACTTTTTATGGGATAAATAACTACTTACTAGGAAAGAGAGATTGAGAGAGAGAGACACTGAGAGTCTACTTGCCCGTTGTTAATGTTTCCTCACCAGTCCAAACTGGAGGTAAGAGAAGGAGGTAAGAGATACAAGTCCTCTGACTTGAGATGAGAGGAAATTGCAAACTTTGTCTTGTGTTTCATGGTGTTCTAAATAACAGGATATTGTCTGAGAAGCACTGACCCATGCTTCTAAGATTAGCTAAGGTTCACAGCTGCAAATCTTGGCTGGGGGAGGTATCTCCCTGTAGCCACAATAATTGTTAGCATTTCAGGGAAGCTGATAAAAAGGCTTTGGATTACTATCTTTCTTGCTATCAAGGGTACCTCTGACCCAGAAACAAGAGGGAAAGATCATCTTCAAGTTAACTGTTTAGACAGAAAATGAAATCTATGTTTTTCTGAGAAGGGCAGAAGGAATTAATAATAAGAGCACAACAAGGTCTTATTAACAACTTTCCAGTCTGCCTTCTACTCAAGATCTGGGAAAGTGTCCTCTTCTTAAACCATTGATATTTACAGCTTAAAGTTTCAGAGCTTTCTGGGTACTTATGGCCTATCCTACTTCAATAAAAGCAAAGACACACCAAAGTTATGGTTAGTAGGAGCCAGATGAATTAGAGCTGGCAGGAGTTGATCAATTCTTGCAAAATACTGTACCACCTACACTCCAGCAGAAATCAAGGAGATACACTCCTTGACTTTTCAACACTTTTGTTGCCAGTGTCAGGTATCTTGGAACCATAAGCTTTAATGTGGTAAGTTTTGTGGGCTTGGTTTTGTTTTGTTGAGCCTCTGTGCAAACAAATGAGAGCTCAATATAGATCATGGCAGTGTTCCCAGAAAATGTAAGGCAGTATATAAAATAGTGTGTAGCAGGATGGCTTTGCTAATAATTTTTTACCCTTAAGTATGGTAATTTGGTTTAGTTACAAAAGTGTTATACAGCTGGAGGGACAATGAAGTCTTCTGTTTGCTGAAATGTTGTGCTTCTTGTGGACAACCACATTCAAAACTCTTTTTTTTCTTTCTCTTTACCTGGCTGCTCAGCCTCAAGGATGTTCCACCTGTAAACCCCCAAATCCATCCCACTCCCATGCTTGGCACTGCACGTACTTTGCAAAGCTGCAAGGCAGGCAACCCTTACACAGAGAGACCAATATGTTTCTTTAAATCCGGTACAGGAAATTCCTTTTCTATTTTCCAAAAACCCCCCAATGCCACAGCTATATCTTTCTTTTAAAAACAAACAAAAAATCAGATCAGTCTGTTTTTTCCCAAGGCTGCCTTATAATCAGTTTTCACTGTTATGTGTGAGGGATGTCAAATTTAGCTAGGGTTTGAAGAAAGACAACTCAGCTGATGACAGGTAGACAAAGCCAATTCCCTTGGTTATGGACACATAAAGAAGAAGGGCAAAGAGAGAGAGAAAAAAAAATTTGGAAGAGGATGCATGTAAACTGATGTGTTTAAGAGCTGGATCTCAAGTTCATCTCCCCCATGACTGTTTTGCAGGAAACACATCCCAGGTAGACATGAATCTTGCCTGAGTCTACTGGAAACAATGCTTCTCCTATGAGACCCAGCCCTTAGCCTCTCCAGTTTTCCAACATGAAAAGACATTATCTTTGGAAAAAAGTCTACAGAAGACTACATTCCTAGATCAGGCAGCTCTTGAGAAACTATTGAACTAAATGATTTAAAAAGGAATTTTGGCTCCTTATCTCTTCAGAGGCCAGCATGGGACATGTACCTGCTGCTGAGGTCCACTGGAGCGGATGGTGTTCCTCTCTCAGCCAGTGGTTCTGACAACCTGGCAGAAATGGGCAGTTTTTGGAAGCACCACTGAATCCTTTCACCATAGTTATTTAATCTTCATAACAATGTGGCTTTGCTAACATCAGCAAAATTTCGGTAGTGTGGAAGCAGTGCAACAGAGTGGGAACTTGAGCATGACCCTCTGAATGCATTCAAGCAAACCTGCTTTTCTTCTTCCTAGCTTTCTCTCTCTCTGCCCATCTTTACATTCAAATACTGATATGAATTGCTTCTGATAATTATGTCTTTTTCCCCTTGTACCTAATTCAAATCTTCAGTAACTTTTTTTATTAGTGTTCCAATTTAATTGAAACATACAAACAATTGTTACAGTTTGCCGTGCTGTTTGTTGTAGATGGAGTGAAAACTCAATTTCAGTTACAGCAGATTAACTTGGGGTTATATTAACATGGTTGCATGGATTTTTTTCAGTAGGGATATTGCTGATTACGGGTGAAATTCTGGACAATGCTGGGACTTCATGGATAAATGCTGCAGCTTTCAACCAGCAAGCAAAATCACTGATTGGCTCTAAATGGTAGTCTTGTTGGTGTAGACCCAAGGCATGAGTTTACAAGAAGTGCCAAGTGACCTTGCCTCGGCTCCTCATCACTACATTGTCCAGTGCTGTACTTTTACATATCTTGTAGTTATATGACAGTATATTTCCTTTTCTCTATTTTGGCATCAGGAGTTAACCCACCTCTAGCCTGCATGACATCAGCGTTAGTAATTTGCAAAATTCCACAGAGCTATTGCATTAGCCTATGCACAGACATGCTAGAAAGAATGTCAGAACAATAAACTGTGGTTTAGCTGCTTATGAGTAATGGACAGAAATGCAAGAACAGTGATTATATTTTTCTTTACATTTACTTCCCATTTAAACATTAGTTATGATAAACTCTTACATAAGTCATTCTAGAATATGTACAGGTCATGTGTCAGAACAAACATCTTTACTTTCAGAGCATTTTGAATGAATACCCTTTTGTCTTCTCAGCTTGACCAGCTCAGTGTCTTGGTGGGCAGGAAACTAACCGTACACACTTCAGAGAGAAAGGACTATTAAGACAGTTCTATGAAATCTTCTCCAGGAATGACCTAAAGGTGTTTCCAACACAGAAGAATACCACTTAGTTAAAGTCTGATATCTTTTACCCCGGAAAAAATCCAGTATTATAACTTTCACCAAAAAGCTAGGATCCTTTCTTTGCTGAGGTTCCCATAAAGACCCCAGCAGAGCTATGTCTGACCAGCTTTTAAGGACCTGACAATGTTACATATAGGAGAAACTGCTGGTCACTTTTCTTAAACACTGGCCTCTGGTGCTGTGGCTGGGGCAAATCATATTTCAGAAGGATGTTTTGTATCTGTTGAAGCAGAAAGAGACCCTCTGACAAGTGATTTACCTGCTCAATTAGTTGCTCTTTGGAACTGTTGAGGGTTTGCAGTGGTACCATGATTCTTCAGGATGCTGACTACCTGACAGCAGAGCCAGAACCTGTATTACAGCCCTGTGTTCAACCAACTATGGTGTGTCCCTGTGAAAGAGCGGCAAAACCTGAGTGCCAGCTGTCCTGCTGTGGGATTGGTCAGGGCTCTAGAACTAGGTTTGGCACTGCTGTATAGAGTGCCAGTTAAAGGAGTGTTCCACGGAACGAAGCACCTCCTCATCCTACTCTGTGCATGTGAATATGATCAAGCAGTTCCTGCTGCCTTCCCCTTTCCCACAGGTGGTGAGTTGAGTTTAACAAGCAAGGGTTCGCAACCCTGCACTTGCAAACCATCCCATCCAAGACCAGCACAAGTATCAAGCAGATGTGCTGGCAAACAGCAATCTCCCACCAGCTGAAACTCTGTCCCAGCATGTTTCAGGGGTTTTTTTTCCTCTGTATTCTCTGCATACAGAGTATTTTATAGTAAGCGCATCATATTTTCTTAAAAAGCAACAGCATTTTACTCCCAACAATTTCTTATGCAGTTAGAAGGTGTTAAAGCTACAAGATCACCTGCTGTCAAGATGGGCATTAACATGTAAGGTGTGCTTTGCTTGATCCCAGGCCTCAAGTTTACTTACATAAAGTTGCCTCCTTTTAGGCAGTGCGAAGGAGATGTGGGGCACAGCATGGGTAGCACCAACATGGGACACACCAGACTGCTTCCTTTTAGTGTGCCTCTGTTCCCCACCTGTCAAATAGGAGAAACTTCATCAGGTAGGCTAGTGCTGTTAGAAGGACCTGTATTTCTCTTGAAGGTCATGGAAATCCCAGAGTGTATGAAAAACACTGGCAAGAAACAAATAATAGATTTGCAGAATTGTAGGCATCTTCAGTTAATCACACAATACATGTGCTCAATGCACATACTACAAAAACAGTGGTTTATGCTCAGCTTTTGACCTGCAACTGAAGGAACTGCAGTGTTTACCAACTGCAACCACAGTGCCTCCTCCAGGATATTTGGGCTGTTTTGCTGACAAGAATTCAGAGAATGAGAGTACTCATGAATGTCTGGCAGAATTTATTAGGCAAAAGAGTAGTCTTCATAAGGTGTATTTAGTATTTCATACCTAATTGGGCAGAGAAGAAAATACTTGGCAGGGATCTGCTTTACATGCTGTATCCTTAAGGAAGAAGAAACATATGACTCCTTGGAGGAATCTTCAAAATTATGAGCAGTTCAGTAAAGCATCCCGAGCACTGCATTTTCTGTGCATTGCACAGAGAGGTTGGCACACAAGTCCTGCACTCCAAAAAGTCTTGAGTCTGAAGCTCTATACTGACTAATACAAAAATAAATCAAACAGTATTAACAAGTTAATGATGCTCCAGTATTCCCCTTTTACAACTGATTCTGAACCCACTGAGTCAACTACTTGAAATTGTCACAAATACCTGACAAACTACAGGAAAATGGTGAGCATTTTCAAATTCAAAGAAAGTGTTTTGATCTGGATTTACAATTAGACTAGACCCACTGCAGATTGGAGATTTAGACTGTAGGAAGGCAGGCTGTCATGCTCATAGCAGGTTGAGGACAAGGGAGGAACACACAGCAAGAAGCTGAGTTTACATTGCAGAGGAAGGCATTTCCCTGCAGAGAAAACATTTCTTTACTTACAACTGGCAGTTGAAAAGGACAAGTGAACACTGAACCATCCTTATTTTGGTATGATTTTCCTTGTATTTCTGAAGGTGTAAGTCACTGCATGATGAGTAGTCTTTTATGCAGGACATTAATTTTCCTTCTTTGGTGCCTTCACACCTTATCCATGGGATGTTTAGGGGATAGCCATGTATTTGTAGTTTATCTAATATAGCTTTACCTTTATTCCTTGGTGATGTGCTTCTGCAGCCAATATAAATTGTCAGTTATTGTCTCAGAAGTGAGCATAAATTATGAGCAAACTCTTGTGGTCACATATTTTTGCATGAGAAAAAAATCAGGAGAATACTTTATTTTTCAGAATGGAGCTGTTCTGAAAAATCTCTAGTATTATGGTTTGAATTCTGTTTTTCAAATCCCAAACTCCTTCAGTTAAGGAAAAAGCATAAGTATTTTAAATACTTTTTCTGTGGGTTTTGAGACATTTTCATGGTATCAAAGGGCAATTGTATTTTTCAAGAACTATCTGTTTGGGGAAAAAAAGTCTCAGTGAAATATAAGTGCACCAGCTCTACACGTGAAATTTGAGGCCATCTTTTTTTAAAGTGATTGCTGTGGCCTGCATATAATAGATGTTCAGGCAGTGTAATCAGCTGACAGTCTGCATGTGGTAGAGCCCAGATACGGTTGGTAATGGGCTGATGACTCATCAGCTGTAACTAATCAATTAGAAGAAGTTGGTAAAAATGTTTCAAGGAGGTTTGAGATTAGTGTATTTATAGAGTGATTCGTGTGATAAGGTGTGATGAACAGGGAAGACTGAAGTAGCTGGGTGGGGGGAGGAAGGAATGAACAAACTAATGAACGAACGAATGAATGAACCAACGAACAGGACCTCGTCCTGTCTCTAACATGGGCTGTATGGATGACAGCCAGAAACAGAGACGGATCAAATATTTTTTTTGCCTCTGAGGAGATTAGACGTGACAATAATGCCAAACTAAACTGAAAAGGCTCTCTTAGTGACTGAATTGCCTAATAGTTTCATGGTTTTATCTTTTACATGCATAAGAAGTACACAAAAATTCCTCACTTCAGTTGTGAACTGTAAAATAGAATAACGTGATGATTAGGAGTTGTTTATGGGTCAACATTTGGGTATTAATTCTTCTTTTCCTTTCTCTGATTTGAAAGTAATGAATCCAGTGTGTCAATCTCAAACAGCACAGCCTGAAGAGCTCCTCCTTCTATCTGTAATGACATAGGCAGGTACTGCCTAACTGATTTCACATAAAATCATGATATGTCATGATTTGCTGTGATATATTCCTCTTATGGCACCTCCGTTCAGTCCAGGCAGATTTCTTGCACTGTTTATTCATATTTCTCTTTTCTTTTCTTCCAAATATAGCACTAAATATTGATTTGTAGTCCAGCAAAAAATCTGCTTAGATTAATTCTATGCCTCTTATAGAAAAAATTATGATGTGCTCTACCACTGTTATTAGTGCCTTTATTTTTATTATACTGCCTGTAATTTTGGCTGTTTACAATTTGATGTTCACTTTGATCACATTTGATTATTAGTTTTCACCATGGCTAGGGGTTAATTGGCAAGCAGGTCTGCAGAACACACAGAGTTAACACAGGAGGTGTGAGATGGATGGAAAGGAAGTCATAAATCCTCCCAGCAGATTGCTTTATTCTTTGGCATGGAGCCAGCAAGGAGCATTATCTCAGAATACTAATACGTTCCAGGTCATTTAAGGATGCTGTCGATGACAGTGATGTGTTGGCCAAGACATGGATTAGATGTCCTAATAAGACTCTTTGATGTCTAGATGCACTAAACTAACAGAAGCTCTAATAATAACCCAACATGGTTTAAAAATACTCTCTGATAACAGAGTTTGGAAAAAGCCTTAACAGATCTTGGGGCTGGTTCTGACCTGGGTCAATCTAGGGCTATTGTGGCCCTGAGTCAGGCCCTCAGACACCGAAGACGTGTGCCTGGTTACTTCCAGCTGTGCTTCATGCTCAGTAAGAGATGAAGGAGGGCAAAGGCTCTGCTGTGCAAGATGCTGTGAACATGCTGCAAGGCTAAACGTTGCTTGTGTTTGTTTGAATTTATAGAGCTTCAGGGAGCACAAAAAAGTAAAGAAGAAACGTAGCACTTGCTACCAAGACTCCTTATAGGCTTGGCCAATATTCAGTGTGTTATGTACAGATTCATACAACCTAAAAGGCAATCCTGAGAAGGAAAACGGGAGAGTTGCTGTTAGCATTGTTGTCTCTGTAGCTCTGTGGTGATAATATTCAAAATCGATACCAAAGACCTCCCAGCTAGGAACTGCACGTTTTCCAGCTAGTATTGTTTGACTGTGAAAACTTGCAGCAGTATAGCAGGAGTATTTCTACCGGTACCAAATGGATTGTACCATGGCAAGTCTTCTTTTGCAGAGAATAACTCCCTTTATCACTGGAGTTAGTATACATTACAGACATTTAATAAGTCTTTATGGTTTTGTGGATTAAACAGCAAGGTAAAAATTGATCCACAGCATTAGATATTATTGTGGAAGACTCAGGTGTTAATCCTACTGAGTACCAATTCCTCCTTGTGTCAAGGGCATATCTGAGCCACTCCCCTGGCCAAGCTTAAAAATGAAGACAAGAAATAAAAAATTATTACATTCCCTTCTCAGCCAGGCCTAAGCCATGAAGTTAAGAAATGGCATAAAAACTCCTTTTCTAGATTAATAGCTATGTTAGAACACTGGGAACCTATTTGCTTGTTTTGTAATAGACATGTTTCCCAATAAAGTCAAAAAGAAGAGGCTCACATCTGCAGGATTTCAGATCAGGAGCTTTCTTTGCAGTGGTGCAGCTCCCTGGTATGCAATTAAAACCCTAGAAGAAATCTTCCTAAACAAACAATAGCTCTGTTATGACAAGAGTTGCCAGATGGTACTTGGTCTTGCAGGTTTACAAGTTGTTTTTGTTTTTTAACATACAAGCGAACTTCCTTTGAAGTAAATTTCTGTTGCAGTAAGTGGATTTATGCAGGGCAAAACAGATAGCAGGGCACTTTGAATTTTGCTTTATCCTCCCTGCGTTTATGCAGTTAGGGTGATAAGGTAGCTACCTTGTATGTCAGTAGAGGCTTCCCGGAATCAAGTGGGGGGTAGGGATTACTCTGATAGTGTTTGACCACCCCTCTTCCAGGTTTACAGCTGCTGACAGACCAGTAGGCTCAGTGACACCACCATGATGTGGTGTGATACTCCACATCATCCACTTCTCTCTTGTCGCCAGGAAGCAGTGCAGGTCTTTGACACCTGGTTCTGCTCGGGAAACATACCATCTCATGACATGTTTTGTGCTCAGAAAGGGCCTTTTTTTCAAAAAGAAAATGTGATTTGAAAAAAATTGGGAAGATCTTGAATTCCCGTTTGGGACCTATCTGTTTTCTCACTGAAGTGTTTGATAGACTCCTGTGAAGAAAAGCACTTCAAGGGGGGCACAGGGTGAAGCAGGCTGCCAGCAACATTGATGCTGAATGCCAGATCAGGGTGGTGGTGTTCCTGGTGTGCAGTGCCGCTGTCCCAGCAACCCCTCTGGGGACAGGGCTCCTGGAACTCTTCCATTGCTGTCCCTCGGGGAGATTTTTAAATCCTGAAATTGTCCCACTCTGCACCCCCTGCATCACTCCTCAAATTCTCTTGTCTCAACAGTTCTCATTTTCCTTCCTCATCTTTTGAAAATATCAGCATTAATCAAAACAGAAATTCCACTTTTTTATTAACTCTCCTCAGAAAAGGTGATGTGCTTTCGTGCTTTCAATAAACAGATCAGTCTGTCCCTGCTTTGCAGATGAAGAAGGTAAACCACAGATAAAGTGACTTCTTTGAGCTTGCACAGAGTGTAGTGGCAAAACTGAGAACAGTGGCTCAGTCCCTCAATTTTCACTCTGTATCTGCTGCTCCAGGGAAAATATCCTGGTTTTATTGCAGAGATCACATAATCAGAAACTGTGTCAAAGTGTTCCTGAATCAGGAATATTAGCTTAGTTCTGCAGTGCTAAATCCTGGTTCATCTCAAACCTTTTGCTTACAGAAAAAGTCAAAAGTGCATGCTGTAAGTTTGGGTTGTTTCAAGGAGTTTGAGATATCCAGATGTACAGGGAAGCAAGGGCTGGATATATGTCTGGGCTGCACCACATTAGTTGCTGCCCCATTGATAAATAACAACCTTGAAGCTTGTCATTTATACTGGACCCAAAACTGTCACTGATCATAACTGAACTATTGTATAAACACAACCATGGCAAAGTATTTGGGACAAATGTTTGACGTGATGGTGAAGTATATGGCAATCGTGTAGTATCACCTCATTAAACTACTGTTCTGTGATCAGCTCCATCTGCCTGTCACAAAGGTGTTTCCTATCACAAGCGCTTAATTTTTAAGCTGTGTTTTTCTGATGTGGCTGTACAGTTTGACCTCAGAATGAATTTAAAAATTAACCCATATAAGGTCAATGTGTGAACCTCTTCTCCACTGACTTGTCATCTGTTATGTATGCCTAGACAGATAACTTTATGAAACACTAAAAAGAAGTTTGTCTATTTAATGGGCATATAGTTTGTCCTTATACTGTCAGAGCTCCAGGGGAATGAAGGTGTCTGGTTACTCACGAACCTCAAAGAAGGAGGATATTTGCTTCCTGTTGCCTTTTGGGTGTGACTAGGTCACCAAGTGCTGGTACAGTCAGAGGACAACCCCACATGTATCCCTTTTTAAACAGTGCTGTTTCATTACAATGATAAAACTGTTACTAGTATGGTTGTACAATTAAAAATTATAGAAATAGAAATTATCTATTTCCTTCACAGCAATGGGTGAAAAACATAGGAGAAAATAAGAATGGAACAAAAATATGAAAATAACACAGAATGTAAAACTATTAAGCACAATGAAAGATACACAGCAGAGGTAATCAGAGGCAGGCTGACAAGCTTCTGCTCCCTTGATAGGGAAACAAACAATTCTGGCCAACATCTCCCACATGAATTATCAATATACATAGCTTATCTGTGGTTTCACATACTGTTTCTTCTTGCACTATCTGCAGTGTGAATGATACGTAACTGATAACTGAACACAGTCATTGTGCAAGGTTCAGAACTTGCAGGGGGATTTTGCAGGGCATTCAAGTTCAACAAGATGGATAGATTATCCTGTAGACCAGGAGGTGTGGAGCAGGGACACTCCAGAAATCCTGCCATGCTCTGCATCTGTCTCTCTTTGTGAGGCACTCAGTGATATGCAACAGGGTTTTCCAGATCTGGGCAGAAACAAGTTTGCAGCAGCACAGAGATGCGTTGGCAGTGGCGTATATCAGAATGGTGGGAGCTTCACAGTCTTGGGAAAGAAAGTGGCACTGAGATGGTTTTAAAGTGTGGACTTATCAGAGCAACAGGAAAAGCATCAGTGTCCCCGCCCCTAGCTGGGCAAGTTGTGAAGCAGAAGGGGGCTAGTAGAGGAGAGCGAGGCACCCTTCCAGGACTACAGGTAAGGCTCTGAGGCGGGGGGGGGGCTTGCTGCACCTCTAAACAGCATCTCAAGTCAACTGCAGTTACTGGTCTTTGGCAACAACTCCCAAGAACACAAACCAAGCAAAATGCAGTCAGCACAGGGTAATAGCCATGGCTGCAGTGGCTTAGCTGGGAGGAGAGAAAGGGTGAGGTACAAGTGTTTCAGTCCTCCCAAGGATCCTGAGAGCTTGTGAGTGGAGAGACCCAGTGGTAAGTGATGAGAATTTGGTTATGCAGAGCTAGAAATAGAAGTCAGCTCTGAGTCAGGGCTTGAGCAATAGTCTTATTTGTTTCAGAGCAGGACCGTTCAGCAGCCTGAGCCCAGTCCTTGTTATGGCCATTGGCAGCAGCCAGTGCATTATGTGGAGCTATGCCAATATAAAATAAATGTTGTAACTTCACTTCTTTGATGCATTACATTCCCAAAATTTTACTTGCTGTCTAAGAGTCAGCTCAGGATAGATATATGAAAGGAGCAACCTGTGCATGGATGTGCCTGTCTACCATGGCCACAGGCCTGTTTGCTGATCATAGTACGTAAAATGCTGAAACATATGCTGTGATATTCATGAAATGAAGAAAGATTAGGCCATGCCTTGTCTGAACCTGACATGTTACTTCACCAGTTGTTGGTTTTGTCTATTGGTTTACCATCATGCTGCAATTTGCTTCCTGTAATCTCTAGGGGAATCCCACTGATTTACTTGAGCCATCTCCATGCCACTACTTTGATGCTAACCTGCAAGACTTTCCTCCTTTGAATCTGCTTAGTGTCTGCCTTTGTCATGATGTCTCTTAACAGTTAGATAATAAATGGCAGGCTCCAGGAGAAGTCCAACAGAGTTCATGCTCTTTTCAAACTCAACTTTAATGTTCTTATCCACAAAAAAAAAGAAAGAACACTTTTACATCGTGCATTAAAGGCAAGTTGCTGTTATTTGCTTCTGCCTCTCTTCTGCCTGTCTGAGTTTCTAAGCTCTTCAGTCCAGAGATCATGCCCAAGGTTACAAAAGTTTGTATGAAACCTAACAGGTATTATCCTAATCTCAGCCTATGGTCCTTGTACACCATAAACACGCAAAATTTCCAGTTACTGTGGTAGGAGTGTTTTGGATATAAAGGCTTCAGTAGTGTTGGGTTTACAAAAGAGTTTGATGGGAACTTATCTGAAAGTATGCATGTCTCTGCTCTGAAGGGAATAAGACATTTTTTTAATGCCAGCAACCGGGTATGTCTTTCCAAAGCTGCTTCTGAGCACTGTGGAAAGAGCATCCATGAGCAGATTTGGGCTGGCTGGCTGAAAAGCAGTCTCTGCCTTTCCTGCAGAGGCAGGCTGAAGTACATGATGTGATGGCACGGAATAGACAGTTTCTTAAATAACACCATTGTTTTTGTAGGCCAGTAATTTTTATACTTTTAAAAATTCCATAATAAAACCACATTGTTCTAGCACAACAACAACAAAATTTAACATATTGTTGGGGCCACTGGGGTGCTCAGATGGATGGCGCTGTCTTTCACAAGCTAGCTTTGCTGCCCTGCTTGCCTGCACTGAACAATAGGAAGGCATTTTTCCCTTCTCTAATGGTTTGAGAAGTGAGCTTGTTCGTTGTTTAAGTGTCACTGACTTAAGAAATGACATGAAGGCATCCCTTTATGCTCACCTGTTGCTCACTTTTATCCTCAAATTTTGCTTAAATGAAGTACTTGCTAGGATGCATTTTCTACTGCTATTATTGCTGTTATTACTGTTCTTCCAGCATCTGTGGTTCCTTTTAGCCACAGAGTCAATGAGAATCCATTTCCCCTGGCACAAAATTATTGAATGTCACTGTGTTAAATCTTACTCCAATCAAATAATAACATGTATAATTAAGAAATTATGGCATTGCTTAAGTGTCCCCAGTTCTTTGATCAAAAGGTCTGATTTAATTTGAAAACATGTGGCTGTGCTGATGTCTGGGCCAATCAGTCTAGACTTGAGCAATGTGTGTGGGCCGGATGCAGAGTTTGGCTGCTCTCTTCACTGAAGTCACAACCCTCCTTTTAAAATTCTTGAAGTGCTGGAAGTGGGGGTAGGGGATGTTTTGTTTTCATTTGTTTGTTTTAAACTGAAGACAGCAGCCAGCTTACCTCTGATCATGGACTTGGTCAGCCGTTGCCTGCTTTATCTGTTAGGACAAGATGAACTTCGAAAAAAAGATTCTCCTTCTCAAAAGCAATGAAATTTCAGAAATGAAATGTGAGGAATTAAATGCTCCTGGAAGCTGAAACTTTGGATGTTCGCCCCTCTGACCTAAGCATTTGGCATTGCAGAGCCTTTGTCCAACTTAGTGCACTCCAGGATGTTCTGGGAGCATGTGAGGGCAGCTAGAGGAAGCCCCTGTGCATACCAACAGATGCCCTGCCCTGTCACAGTGCCAGTCCCACAGCCCCATGCCTCCCATGCCAAACCATGCCAAGGGACAGAAGAGGTGAAGCTGTATTATGACCTGTTTATTTACACCCCTGCTTAATTTTGCTTCCAGCCTCCAAGATTTAACTGTAGTGTCCTGTCCAGGTGGTGGTTTGTGTATTCGCAGGTGGCACCAGACCTTCTGAGGACTGTTAGTGTTCAGGGTCTATCTACACTGTAAGAATTATTAATGCAGAGAAAAAGTATTAATTCTCTGGAGCATCCCTATCTGAACAATTTCGAGGAAGGCAGTGGGTGACTACATTCACATGACAATAACTTAGGTTATACATATGCACCAATAACCATGGGTCTACCCCAACTCCACCACATGGTCTGGCCCATCTTGCTCCTGGATGTCCCTTCTCATTTCAGCTCGCTTTCTCATCTGGTGAGGGAGAAAGAGGTGTTGCAAAGAAACTCATGTGGAGTGCTTGTCTCTGGCTTATAATTAATAACAGTAAAATTGAGTCGTGGATGAGTTGATACGAAATATCAGAATACCAGCTTGAAATTTGCTTTATTAAATAGCTTGCATGTAGGCAGAGTAAATGTAATTTTTAGTGTTTTTAATAATTCTCCTTTTATTAAATTTTTCATGTACAACAAGTTGTGTTATGATGTTATAATTTTCAAATAATGATAGCCTGTTTCCCTTGGGCAGTAGTGGTTTATAAAACTCTTGAGCTAAGACTTGTTACATTTTCATAATTAAGGCCCTATCCCATATTCTTTGACATTCTCACCTTGTATTACCTTTAGTGGGAGTTTTAGATATACAGACAATCTGGTATGGAGCCCATAATAACAAGTGAAAAAAGCGAGCTAACTCTTTTCTTAGCTACAGCTGTATACACCAGTTAAACAAAGTCTGCAACATGCAATTAACTTAGTTGTGGACCATATATTTAGTGACTACAGAATAAGATTGTTCACTTAAAGACAAACCACTAAAAACCCAAGAATAAAAATACTTCATGAGCAGTTCAACAGCCTTGCAACATTGCTATTACAAATGTCACTTAATTCAAGTACTGTTCTGGCATCTCTCTCAGAGCCTATGTTGTGGATTCGTGACAAAGAGATTTTTCTTCTTGACCCTGAGCTTTCCAATGCCTACTTAAATCACCCCTGAAACTGATTCATGGTGTTACCTTCTGCATACAGTGCTCTGTGTCTTTTGACTGAGAGGTGGATTTAAATCTCAGTGTTTTTGTTTAAGACCTTAGTCTTTTTGAGGGAAAAACCTAAATCTGCTTGAGCTTCACCCACTCTGTCAAGTTTGGACATACAGCAGGAGATATAGACAGGCAAAGCAGGACACATTGGCCAAACCCATGGAGAGCAACACCAAGAACTCCATCCTTGCACAATCCCTGCCAGGGACAGAGCAAAGCAGCTACTTAACGGCTTTTCTGAAATCTTTCAAGCAATTGCTGGCTCTAGAAGACCACATCTTATCTAGCTGGTTACTGAGTGTTTTCCTCTTTAATCATCTTTAATCTTTAATTATTTGGTTTCTGTTAAACACATTTAGCAGGAGGTTTCATTCTTTTGTAGTTTATTCAAAAAAACCTCTTCTTGATTGCTTTGGTTCTGAGGGACCAATTTACTCCAAGTCAGACAACAAGATGCAAACACTTGCAGACCTCTCTCTGCCTATGACAAGACTGTGGCCTATTCCTCTTCCTAGAAATGGCACACAGAGAAACCGAGCCACACAAAGTGAGATTATTTTTAAGTGTTTCAAATTATTTCAAATATATTCTCATGTTTTCCACAAAATAGTGATATGAGGATTTAATACTTAAAATGTAGCTTTTCTAAAGCTAGGAGTGTTTTAGGCTAGAGAAACGCTATTCTTTGTGTTATTTTTAGTTAATTCTGCAGTAGACTTGTATGCCATCTTGTCCCTTTCAAAGACCTATGTTTGGACTGTAGGACAGTCCAAAATACTCAGATATATAAAACTATTTGTTGTAGCTTGCAACATTCATTCTGCAGCTGCAGATCTTGCGAAGTTGAGGAATTTTGCTTTCACAAATGTCAGTACATCTAATTCTCAGCAGAAAAAACATCACAAATTGCAGTTCAGCAGCCACCATTATTTCAGATAGTTGCCACCACCTTAACATCTACCATGTTGCTTGGAAAGTATGCAGAAGATTTTCCATCTGAATAGTGCATGTTCAAGAATATAAAAAATTCAGCTGAAAATTCTTCCTGAGATAATAAGATGAAGAACAAAAGACAACTAAAACCAGTGCAGCCTCATTAGATGGAGCTTGATGGAGGATTTTTCTTCTGCAAAAAGGAACCCATCTCTGATGGGTGCAGTTGCCTGCACCATGCCAACAAGAGAGGTTGCTCTGGTGGTCCTAGGTTCTTCTGAGGAATGGTGGTGTTGAACAGTATCAATCTGTAGACAAGCCCTAAAGACACAGGCTTATCTGGAAGGCAGGAGACACTGATTTTAAACCTTCGTACAAACTGATGTCCTGCTTCCTCCAGTAAAACTTCTCTTGCTGTTTTTTTCCAACATGGTATTGAGCACAGAGGAGCACATGGAGGGAAGGATCTGTCTTCTTTCTAACAAAGCCAACCACACTTCCTGGGCTGGATGGAGAAGGTGTATCTCTAGATACCATATTCAAAGGCCCAGGAGCTCTGCCTTTACATCAGCATTTCTCCTTTGCTCATTTTGATGTTGAATACAGCCCTTCCCCTGCAGTCCACCTCATTCCTCCAGACTATTCTATCCACAGCCATAAAGGGTTTTCCTCACTGAACTGCCCTGAGGAGCAGAGGAGGGATGAGGGAGGATGAAGATACTCTTCAGGTGAGAGCAAATGCTGCCAACGCACTCTGGGGAGATCCGCAGCATGGTGTGGTGCTGGGAGTGGTCTTGTAGCTTTGCCTGTGCCCAGTGAATACGTCTGTACATGAGGGTTTCAGAGTTATCAAGACTGACTAAGCTATCTTGCTGGTTAAGGCGTTCACTGCAGAGCTGGAAAGTGATCCAGAGTGAGTGCCAAAACCATGGGAAACCTGTTCTGCCTGTCCGGAAAACCTGGGCTTTCATTTCCAAATGCATTCCCAAAACTGTCCCAAAAGGAAAACTTTTATTTCTAGTGAAATGGAACACCTGTTTGGACACAAAATACATTTCCCCTTTTTCTTTTCAATTGCTCCAGCAAAAAAAATAAAGTCCAGGTAAAACAGTGGGATTGAGTGCACTCTCAGCAAGCTTGCTGACAACATCAAGCTGTGTGGTGTGGTAGATGCATTGGAGGGAAGAGATGCCATCCAGATGGACCTTGACAGGCTTGAGAGGTGGGCCCATGCGAACCTCATTAAGTTCAACAAGGCCAAGGCCAAGGTCCAGCACCTGGGTCAGGGCAATCCAAAGCACAAATACAGGCTGGATGAAGAATGGATTGAAAGTAGCTCTGAGGAGAAGGACTTGGAGGTGTCGGATGATGAGAAACTCAACATGACCCAGCAATGTGCATTCACAGCCCAGAAAGCCAACTGTATCCTGGGCTGCACCAGAAGAGTTGTGGCTAGCAGTTCGAAGGAGGTGATTCTTTCCCTCTGTGCTGCTCTCGTGAGACCCCACCTGGAGTGCTGTGTTCAGCTCTGTGGCCCCCAGCACAAGAAAGACATTGGCCTGCTTGAGTGGGTCCAGAGAAGGGCCACGAAGATCATCAGGGGGCTGGAGCACTACTCGTATGACGAAAGGCTGAGAGAGCTGGAGTTGTTCAACCTGAAGAAGAGAAGGCTCCAGGAAGACCTTATAGCAGCCTTCTAGTACCTGAAGAGAGCCTACAAGAAAGCTGGAGAGGGACATTTACAAGTACATGTAGTGACAGGACAAGGTGTAATGGCTTTGAACTGAAAGAGGATAGATTTAGATTAGATATGAGGAAGAAGTTCTTCACTGTGAGGGTGGCAAGGCACTGGAACAGGTTGCCCAGAGAAGTTGTGGATGTCCTGTCCCTAGAGGTGTTCTAGGCCAGGTTGGAGGGGTCTTTGAGCAACCTGGTATAGTGGAAGGTTTCTATGCCCATGGCAGTGGGGGTTGGAACTTTAAGGTCCCTTCCAGCCCCATTCCATGATTCTCTGATAAATGTTGAGTTTTCCTTAGTTTACTCCCTACCTTTCTGTTTCAGCTTTTGAACAAAATTGGTAGTTTATTCACACAGCCCTGGTCAAATGCAGGAGATTTTCTATTCCATACAGTTCCTTTTTGAGAGGGAAATATATTTTTTTAATTCTCCTTATTCTTTTATTTGACAGTATTGGTACTCAAGATGCATTTTTACAACCAAAAGAGCTCAGCAGAATCCTAAAAGATAACCTGCAATAGCAGCATAAATGTAATTCTGATCAGTCCCAGGATTTCATTGCTGCTGATCCGAAATAAGCAATTACTTCTGAGCAACAAAGACAGAAGTGAAAGCAGAGGACATGATTCTAGGAATAATAATAAACAAAGCTGCAAAAATGAACCAGTATCTCTAGGGAGTTGGCATGACTCACAGGGGTCTGGGAACTTGCTAACAACGCTGCCAATATTCCAAAGTTTGGACACCATTCTTTTTAAAGAAAAGTAGGTAGGGGTATATCTCCCAAAGCCAGAACAGTCTCTGATACCTGAAAAACATCCCTGATAATGCATAGCTATTGGCTTATTACAAAAACTGTAATTCAACTTAGAGGCATAACTAGCAAATATAAACTGTAAGAGCACATTTCAAGGGGCTACAAAAAATAAATTGCAGGAAACATTCCTGAGAGTGCATTTTAGTTTTTGCTTTTCAGTTGAGAGCAAAGATTATTATTATTACTATATTAGTATTTGTGAGGAACTCATGCAGCAATGATAGATTATTGCATGGGGAGATAAAGGAGACAAGGGCTTGAAAAGTGTAGTGATGACAAATCCAGATTACAAGGAATAACTCAAAATTTTGAGGAGTGGCAGAAAATGAAGGTACTACCAACAATTTCTCTGCAATTAAAGCTGTCACTGTTTCATTTATCATTTTTAGATCATGGGTCATATTTTCTTGTCATTTATGAACAGGTAAATCTGGACAAACTTGAACAAAGTCACTTAATGGCAAGCATTTTGGCAGCTTTGTTGAAGATAGAATTTCATCAGTGGTGCAGAGAAGAGGACACTGATACTGGATGCATACTGGGAGTGTAATCTGCGTTCCCTGTGTTAATATAGAGCCCCAACTGAATCATGGGTCAATTGATGCAAAAAGCTAAGGAAGCTGTAGCATGGCCCACAAACTGCCAATACTCCATTTACCTTAAAGTTTAAAAGGAATAGACCAGCAAATATTTTATTGGACACTGAATTGTTAGGAGGCCCTGCATCTCTGACTCAGGAGCTCATCCTTTCTCTAGCTGACCTTGCGCCGCAGCTTCAATTGTATGTGCCAATGTGACAGAGGGATCTGAAGTAGCCAATGTCACTCCAGTCTTCAAAAAGGGTAAGAAGGAGGATTGGGAAACTATAGGCCACTCAGTCTCACCTCCATCCCCAGAAACGTGATGGAACAGTTCATCCTGGAGGTCATCTCCAGGCATCTAGAGGAAAAGAAGGTTATCAGAAGTAGTCAACATGGATTCACCAAGGGGAGATCACGCTTGACCAAGTTGATAGCCTTCTATGATGCCATGACTGGCTGGGTAGATGAAGGGAGAGCAGTGGATCTTGTTTNCTGGGTCCAGCCCTGTTCAATATATTCATCAATGACCTGGACAAAGTTTGCTGATGACACAAAACTAGGAGGAGTGGCTGATACACCAGAAGGCTGTGCTGCCATTCAGCGAGACCTGGACAGGCTGCAGAGCTGGGCTGAGGGGAACCTCATGAAATTCATGAAAAGGAAGTGTAAGGTCCTGCACCTGGGGAGGAACAACCCCATGCACCAGTACAGGTTGGGTCTTGACCTGCTCAAAAGCAGCTCTGCTGAGAAAGACTTGGGAGTGCAAGTTCATCATGAGCCAGCACTGTGCCCTTGTAGCCAAGAAGGCCAACACTATTCTGGGGTGCATTAAAAGGAGTGTGGCCAGCAGGTCGAGGCAGGTTATCCTCCCCCTCTACACCATCCTAGTGAGGCCACATCTGGAGTGCTGTGTCCGGTTCTGGGCTCCCCAGTTCAGGAAGGACAGGGAACTACTGGAGAGAGTTCAGCGGAGAGCTACGAAGATGATAAGGGGACAGGAGCATCTGTCTTACGAGGACAGGCTGAGAGATCTGAATTTGTTTAGCCTGGAGAAGAGAAGATTGAGGGGGGAACAGGCTGCCCAGAGAGGTTGTGGAGTCTCCTTCTCTGGAAATACTCAAAGCCTTCCTGGACACAACCCTGTGCACCCTGCTCTAGGTGTACTCTCTCAAGCTGGGGGATTGAACAAGTTGATCTCCAGAGGTCCCTTCCAATCCCTAACATTCTGTGATTCTGTGAAGTAGGTGGAATTATCTCATTTTTTTTGAAGTTGTAGTTGTCCAGCTAAATACAAATACTGGTTGAATTGGTCCTTATGTATGCTAACACTTAAGTTTTTTCTTTTTCTTTTTCTTTTTCTTTTTCTTTTTCTTTTTCTTTTTCTTTTTCTTTTTCTTTTTCTTTTTCTTTCTGATAATAGGTATGCATTCTTCAGGTCCATATGCATGGATCTCTGTGTTTTTTCATATGTTCATGTTGTGCAAGGGAGAGATGCTTGGCATAATAGGCTTATTGCCTGCTACTATGTAGTGCCATGTAGAGATACAGCCTTCACTCCTGCAAGCAGCATAACCAATCATTAAGACACTCCCTTAAGACTGTATTACCTCTGTATTTTGGCATGGCTAGTTATTCTGGGTGCAATGATAAGGGCCAAGCTGCTGCCTGCTGGCTGCAGGACTGACTTATAGGTGTCACCTCTGTGCCCCTTACTAGGACATAAGTGTGTTCACTAGGGAACCCATCCACTAACATCATCAACATCAAAATACAAGCACAAGTCAAACACAAAAAAAAAGACTAAGGGTTGTAAAAACAGATTGCTGTGCAGGCATTTAGCTAGGTAAATTATACTAACCTCAGAAGAGCCGTGTGCCAAAATCTGTGGCACGGTCTTCAGATTTCATCCCTGGAAATCTTATTTAGAGCAATAGTGAAGATGGGTAGCTGATGTTGGCAGTTTTCCCTTGCCTGCTCTGCACCTGTGTTCTGGGGTTCACACATGCACATGGACACACACACAACCCACTATACCAATGCACAGGCATATTCTGTAGTTCCTTGTTAATTCCTGCAGTATAGTTGGTGACCTGCAAAATTCAGTATTTATTATACTATAATATTTTCACTCTTCTGAAAAATGTCCTGTGCTTCAAAGTTACTTGGATTTCTGCTGTTGTCAGTCTGAATCTGCTCACCAAGGTCTTGCACAAAAAGTGGTTTCACTTGTGTTAATCAATTCACATGAATAAGTGGAACAGATACACACCACACAATAATTGTGCTCAGTGAGTGAGATACAGCTACATCCTGCTACTGAAATTGCACGTAGATCCATCGGGAACAGAATCCTCATCAGGTGCTAAGCTCTGCCATATCTGATTTCTCTGTTTTCAAAAGATTGGGTCTATTTGAAAGTGACACATCATTAGCAATGAAGAGAAAATTGTCCATGTTCTTACTGCCAAATTTTCAATTACCAGATTACATACATATTCCGATTCATTTGTGATAGGATTAAAAGATCATTTGGTTGATGTATGTGCACTATATACAAAACCCTAGACTTCGCTCTGCTGTTCTTTTTAATGACAGATGGAAGCAAATGCAAAGATGAAATACAGCAAGACTGTCTCTGACATATATTTCCAATTTGCCACGCCAGGAATTAGTGTACAAATCACCTTGTGGCAATGCTTTACCATCAGCTTCGTGCTGTGCAGCTCTTTCGGCGTCAGTAGTGTTGCACGGCATAAGCCAAGAAACAATTAAGATTTTCTGGGAAGGAGATGTTCTACATGTGACCAGGTATGACACTTTTGGTCTTGATGCTTTAAAACTATTGTATGTAAATCTTCTCTACATGCATCAGAATTACAGTATTTGTAAAGGTAATGGATGATTAATTAGCCTACATTTATAGAAGAGGTTTTACTTCAAAACATATCATAAACTCTTCCTGGTTGTCTAACTAAATAAACTGTCATTTTACTCTCTTCTTTTTATGACAGGGAGTTTAAATATGTGTGTCTCACTATTGATTTTAAGAGAATTTCCAAACTGAGTGCAAACCAAGAAGGTGTGGATGACCAAAGAATTGAATCTCTCAGCCCTGGATTGCCTTCTCAACCCTAGGCTGGCTGGACAGCAGAGGAAAATTATTGCTACTTCGTGCTTCACCCAGTTTAATAGGAAACCCTTTTAATCCTGGCACATTGCCCAGTGGGCAGATGGAGTGGTGGGTAGTTTGCCCAGTGATGTGAGGAAATGGAGGAGAAAGTGCCTGATGTAATGGCCAAACAACAACTCAGCAACTGAAGGGCTTTACCAAACTGGCTGCGGTGAGATTAAGAACTTCCTACTACCAATGCCTTGATGCTGCAGTTTTAAGTCTACTTTATGCAACTTTAAACTACCCTAGCAAGGCAGATTATGATCACAGTGTGTGAGCTGTGTCGGTGCTGGGTGTGTGAGCTGGGACGGTGCTGGATTAAATAGCTGAATGCCAAGGCATCTAAGCAATGTAAAACCAACTGCCTTATTGAACAAGTACTTTTTAAGTGTGACATTTCCACATTCTGCAGAGTGATGTTGTGGGTTAAGATGACTGGAGGATGCTCTTGGCTAGCTCAGAGCCATGGAGGAAGGAGCTGGAGAAAATATTTCAAAAGAAAAGAGATAAGTAAGTTTTAACTGGAACATTTTGAAGATCAGCCACCAAACAGCATTCCGGTGCTCTCCTAGCACCAAGCCTTCACTGACTCCTTTGCCTGCATATTAGTACTCCTCAATGCAAAACCATCTCCTATCTTCTTGGGGTCCAACCAAACCCCTGCTGGAACTGGGGGAATGCTGTAGATGGATTCTTGTAGGAGTAGAACAAATGTGTAACTGAGGTAAGCACCCATCTAGGCCAATAGCTATTCAATGAATTTTTCTGCATCCCCAAAAATATTTTGGGCTATGAAAGCAAATCATGATGGTTTTTTAAAAAAAAAACATGGCAGATTACGAGTGGGATTTCTATCTTTTCACAAGCATTCCAGCTGAAGATTGGACTTTCCACATGAGGCATGCCCTGAATAGTACTACCAGACCATTAACGTGTTGTCTTGTTAAATTGAAAGCATTTTTTTTTTCTGCTGAATTATACCCAGTCATTTCACCAGCCCCACCTAGTACAGCCTGACTACCTGAGAGGGCCAGAAAGCCAAGGGATTCTTCATTTGTTGCATGTTCTGTTGGCCTTTGGACAGTTGTAGCTACTGATGTCATTCCATAGCATCAATTCAGCTACTGTGACCTATTTCAGAACCGGAACCAGAACTGGAGGTGATCGACATTTTAAAGTCTTGTAGAAATGAAGGTGAAAATTATTTACATTGCTCTTACTGACTTTTTATTACAGAAACAGATGTTGGAGTTTTACTGACTGAGATAATCAGCCACAGAGCTAGTAGGTCAACAGCCCTGCTTTCTCCACCAAGTGTCACAACTTTAAAACAAAATGTACATTCCAGAAATTACAAGTTTTATTGGATATGCCAAAACCAGCATCTAGAGAATAAGTGTATAGATGGGGGGGAATGGAAAAAATCATAATAGCTTTGCATGATGTTGCTTAGAATACTACATTTTGTAAATCCACTGTGTCTCCATACAAAACATTGGAAGTGTTTCTCCTTTGGGAGGAAAAATTGGAAAGTAAGGGTGAAGTTTTATAATAGAATAACTGAGGTGGCACAATGCTTAACAATACTTGCTACCTTCAAAACACTACAAATCTTGACTCTCATGATGTATTAACTGAATATTTCCCCAGGTATTGCAGAAACTGAAAAGCAGAAATATGAGAGAGAAGTTGAAGATTAACTATGGAAATTAAACCAGAAATTAGGATTTGCTAGCTCTTTTGCCTGTGTTTGGATTATGTATGTTTCCACATGGGAAATTCTTACTTGTGAGGTACAAACAAAACAAATACAGTCCATTGGTTCAAACTGCATGGGATTTTTTGTTTCTACATTTTGGAAAAATCCAGTTTTCATGTAGTTGATAGCAAGGGAGAGTGAAGGCACCTACTGAGACAGTACGGGAGCAGTGAATGAAGGACAAACTGCACCTGAGAAATAGAAAGGCTAAGTGAATGCACTTGCAGCTGCCTTCTTTGGAGAAGCTGATGGTAATTGAAAAGCATTTTACCTAAAAGACGTGTGCCTTGTAAATTTTGTTGAAGATATGAAATAAGTCAAATAAAAATAAGGTCAGAGGAAATTTTCTAATGTGACTACAGGTCCAATGTCTTACTGACAATTAAGGGGATTTCAATTCATAAATGTTTAAAGATCCAGGCTGGGTTTTGTTTTTTTTTTTAGAGTAAAATAATGGGAGCTGAATGTCCTGAATTCCTCTACAAGTTCAGCTCAAAATCATTCTGAAAATTTTACCCAGAGTCTGTTTGGGCCTGCAAATGGCAGTTCAGATGAAGTTGCAATGTATACATAGCATGTGCAATGCAAATTGGAATGAGCAGGAGGATGTATGAAACTTACTCCTAATGACTGTCTTTACTTGGAGGAAATGAGCAGTTTTTTGCAAAGGGCACTGAGCCAGAAGAAATAGCTTGCTAATGAAAGGTTATAGGTCCTCTTCAGAAAGGATAGAGGTCAAACTATTTCCCAGTTATTGTTCTGCTAATTTCCTGGTCATGCAACAAACTGTGTTTGTTGAGACAAAGCAGTTTGTGTGCAGGTGTACAGTACAGTTCATAACCACATTTCTCCCCCTGAGGGCATGAGCTCTGAAAGCTTTTATGTCTGTCTTGGGTAAGAAAAATCTGTACGTACTCCCTTTGGGAGTTCACAGCCCGGACTGAATAGCATCTTCCCAATCATCCCTTACAAAATGTCCTCGGACAAAACCTCAAGGACTTCAGTTATGGTCTTGCAATTAAAACCCTGACCCTGGTATGCAGAAAGCACTTGTTGCATGTGTGAGCAGAACCGCCTCTGGAGCTGGCAGGCTGCACCTGCCAGAGCTGAGGCTGAATGGCTGTTCACAGGTACGGGTACCCAGCAGATTACGATAAGAAACAGTAAAAATGGTGCTTGTCTCAGAAGTTGAATGCCAGGTTACAAATTCAAGTGGCTGATGAATCTTTTGGACTTGAACAGCAACCACAGTACGTCATTGACAGAACGGAAATAAAGCTGTACATCAGAGCAAGCATTTTTGCTTCTTATTAGAAGTTACCAATTTAGAATACTCCTGACGTCTCAATTTGTATGGCTGTCCCTGCTGCATTGTCAACAGAAATGAGATGGGGAAGAAAGAAAGAGCTCTTGTTGAAGTTAACCTGCCTTAAGTGATCACCAAAGGACCTCTAATAAAAGACCCTACAGGGCAGTGTAGTACGTTGTAAGGTTTCCTTCACGGCTGTTCCTTCATTGTGGGCCATAATGGCATGAAACAGTTACAGCCTACACTCAGTCAGGGTCCCCATGGGATGAGACTATCATAAGGCATTGGTGTTGCTACCTGACAAAGAGGAATATGCTTCACCTGTTGCCACTAATAGATATGGCATTTCCCATAGAAACATAACATGAGAAAAACTCTAGGGAGAAGGGCAAACATAGCTTTGCCTAACATCATAGAAGTAATCCACCTCACACACAAATTTCTCAGACAGGAGCATAATTTATGACCACAGTGAATCCAAAGAGGATTGACAAGGTGGTTTTTTTCTGAAACAAATTGTTGTTGCACACTGGGCATGACTCTTCACCACCTTCTTGCAACTATTGTGATGCTATGCAGACAGCAAGTGGCTATACCCTGTAAAGATAACAAATGAGGGGTTTTGGTTCCTCCAGACTAATATTTTATATGAATTTTGGATTATTTTGGGGAAAGATTTAGCACTTTTACTCAACTGTTTAAGAGGCTTCTGTACAGTGTTTTGTGTGATTCATTTGTCTGTGTGCTAATGCCTGCTTCAGTAGGAGCTGGTTGTCAATCACAAATGTAACATTAACCATTGTCTGTAAAATATCTTTTAGTGTACCACACTAGCATCTATTTAATGTAATTTGGACTGGATTTCCCTGCTCCCCTTCCCCCCACCCAAGAAACTTTAAGCTCATTTCCAGCAGGTCCTGTAGGGGGTGAAAGGGTCATGGCAAAGTGGTACATGCAGGTGAGGTCTGTGCTCTGGTTGAGTTTCTTAAAGCCTACAGGGGGAGAAGGGGGTTGTCAAAGCTGAGTGGGAAACAGGGCTAGCTTGCCAAAGAGATCTGTAATAGAAGTTACACATGTTAGCAGCAATTTGTAGTAACTCAGCAAAGCTTAGAAAAATCTACCAAGTGAATCGCCTCCTTTATTTGCATTTCTGTCTTCTTAAAAAAGTGGCTGTTGTGAGTATTCAGCTGTCACCATTTGGCAGCTGGAAGTCCAGACATATTAACATGAAGGCAGACCCATGTGTGATGATGTGATTTCCACACACTCGAAAGACATCACCCCATAAACAAAATGCACAGTGCAACATGGCTTATGTAGCTTTTGGGCTACATTGAAGGTAGTGAGAAATATCACCTGGGCTGATACTACAAAGTCCTATCTTGCTTCCTGAACTGCATCTTTTGAAGGTTGTTGTTATGGGTGTAAAACTATAGATGTTAACATTATTAAAATTGCAGCCTACTGAAATGAGGATTTACCCTAGTAACACTGTACAGCTATGAACACAACCTGAAAACAACCTCAGGAGGACCCTGGAAACCAGTCTTGCATCAGTCATGCTACAAGCTTGAATGTGTGGCCTCAGGAGTGGCTAGATTGCACCCTTTGAAGAGGTGGAGGGTGACGTGTGCCCTGTCTACCCAGTACCTAATGCTGTGAGTGTGCACTCTTGGTCAAAGCAGGCGGTGGCTAGCAAGGGGGAGGAAGGAGTGGAGATGACTGAGCTCATGGTGATTGCAGTTTCTCTTGCACAGTGTACGGTCTGATAAACCAGTTATCTTGTGTCAGTGGTAGGTCCATTGATGATGTTAGAATGACCTTTATGTAATAAAATGGAGAAACAGAGCTCTAAATATGTTTCTGTACATACCATGGAATAACACCCCTGTGTTTATCTTCTAGAAGAGTGCATGATGTTATGTTGTAACTAAAGAACTTTATTTTAAATTGAGACCTAACTTTTAGTTATACAGGAATGTACATTCTTGGACAGAATTGGGGATGCTTACTGTATTATTTACAGGTAGTGATGGGACCTATTTGTAGAACTAACCAGTAACTTCTAACAAAAACTTTTCATAAGAAAGTCAGTATAACCAGACCTTTACATGAAAATGTTTCTTAGGTTCAGAGTTGTCCTGATAAGGTTTTCTGGGCCTAGGATGGAATCTGTGACCAGCAGAAACCAAAGATCATTACCAACCAGATATTTTACTTGTGTGAGGAACAGCCTGCTGAAAAGTCTTTTTGCCAGTAGAATTCAGAGCAAAATAAATGCCAAAGACAATTCCTCTTTTTCACTGGTTTTATGTGGATTTCTGACAAACTTCACCTAGAATCTGAAAGCAGCTAGTGGTTCTCTTGTACTGATGTCTGATCATTATTTTTGTTATGAATATTTGACTGTAACCTTATCATTAAGATATGTTGCAGTTAATACTGAATATTTATTGAACGCACACAGAAAAACCTAACCTGACAAGTCTTTAAAAGAAGGCTGGCTTTGTGATGGAACTACTATGATTAATGGGTTGATCCTTCCATTTTTTTTAAGGATCCTGCTGTCCTTTCTCTTAGACTGATACAGCATGATTATTTTAATCAAATGAAAGTGCATATAGGGCCCTGTGGTTGGAGAGGTAGGAACTGTTTGTAGGGAGAGTTTTTTAACTTTTCTCACCTGTTTTTCTATGAAGCTCACTTGCAAAGTCCGACAAGCTCCATGGTGTGCACGCCCTGCAAAGATAGAACTCCTTTGCTTCTAATAATTTGCAGCCTAAAGAGATCACGCTGGGCCAGCTATGATATTTTGTCTTTCTAACATTTAATCCAAGGAAACAGAAGGGGAAAGTGGCTGTAAAACGACATGGCCATCTACTGATAGAAAACTGTATAGCTTCTAAAAAGTGTGCAACTGGAAGGAAGGGAGCACAGATTTCAGTACTTGGTTAATATGAATTCTGTAAAGATGCCATCCTCCACGGGGTGGAATTGCATAAAGAGCCAACAGCATTTAAGGAAGAACACGTGTAAACAATGGATCATCAGATTACTAGTTAGAGTTTGTCCACCTAGTAAAAAAACACTGGTAGAATTACAGTAGCATAAATCCTCCTGTGCATAATCTGTTGTTGATAACTGTGTGCATGCATAAGTTTCACTGCTCTAACTTTATGCAGGTAGTTATACCTTCAAGTCCCTGGTGCGAATATGGCCCTAGAGGTAAGTGTCACTGCTGGAGCTCAGATGCTTAAGGCACACCAAGGTCCCTTGTTTCCCTTTTCCTAATTTTACACCATTGGAAATGAACAAAGATTGTAGAAAGCTCCTGACTATGAAGGCAGTTACACACCATGCAGGGTAAAACTTTAATCAGTCTTCTAAGTGTTGTACCACTGATACTCTGCAAGAAATAAAGACCTCTAGCCAAATCTAGAGCACCTCCAGTTTACTTTGTACTAAAAACAGCTGAGAAAGAGGTTTGATATTTAGACACTGCCTGGTAGAAGCAATATTGGAAATGGATATTGTGAGAAATAAAGCTGTGCCAGTATTTAAGGGGTTACCCATCAGGTTTGTATGTGACTCATCCTTCCTGATCCTTCTGAGCCCCTTCAGCACTACTGTGATACAAATGTCAGCAAAGTAATTATCTTGGGGACTTTCAGGCCAATTCACCTCTGACAGTTCT
>WEKW01003142.1:9658-24162 GCA_013389905.1 Sula dactylatra | reverse complement strand
CGCATGCGCCGCTCCGCCGCTCGCGCCGCTCCGCCGCTCTTCCCGCCCCGCGGACGGGCGGGAACCGGAGAGCGGCGGTGCTTCTACAACCTGGTGGCGACGGAGGCGTACCTGCGAGGCTGAGTGGAAATGGCAACTCGGGGCGTGCCCGAATTTCGGTGGGAAAGACCGCGGGTTTCCTTCAGGGGAGCGGCGCCCGCCTGGGCGGTTTCGGCTCTCAGCCTCTGGGGCAAAGCCCGGGCCGGGGGGGCATCCCCACAAATGCATTCCCCGTTTATGGCGAGGCTTGGGGGTTAATTCGCTTTTTTTCCTTCAGGGGAGACGTTAAGCAACGGGCTCAGGCAAGTAGAAATACACAACCCCCAGCCCTTGCGGCACGTTGGCCCGGAGCGGCAAATACCTGACAAAACGAGGGTTTTCTGCAAGATTTCACAGGCCTTTCACAAGGTTTCAGTGCTGTTGAGTCGGAAATTAAACCCTGGTGACTTCGAACCCAAATCTGGTCATTAACAGCCCGGCGCACGTTCCCTACCGCTAAGCAGCAAATCTAGAAGCGCAGCCACGTCAGAAATATAAGTTATTCCAGTAACAAGCAAAATCTGTGGTGATTCTTTAGGCAAAACAGCCGTTGATTTGCCCCGTAATGTGCATAGAACTTACAGGTGCCACAACTGAGCTGAAAAAGTCACCCTGTCTCTAAAGCCTGCTGAAGTGTGTGTGATTAATCTGGTGATTAGGGTGGTACATTCCTGCTGAGGTCTGTATTGCTTCAATGTATACATCTCTCCATATATTAAAAGGAAAATTTATGGTTTAAAATGTAGGTTTATATAGCAAAGTCTCTTCCGTGAGTACATTTAAAGGTGTTGCAGTGCCGTCATCACAAAAATGAGAAGAAAATACAGGGAAAAATGTTTCTTAACTGGAAGCGGAAAATGGTCTTCAGTACATGTTCTGTAAAGACCGTTTTAACAACTGCTAGTGAAAGCTGAGAAAGAGGAAAAAGGATGTAATGGATGAAATCTAGCTCTTGTGAGGGCAAAGAAAAACCTGTTTCTTGAAGCACTAGAAACAATGACTTGAAAAAACACACAAACTCCAGATACTCAAATGATTGTCACTGAGGCTGTTGATGGGATCTCACTCCAGCTTTGATTTCCACGATCTCATGCCATTAGTAATGAATCGGGGCAGACCGACTCTTCAGGTGTATTTATCTCTCCTCAAAAAGAAAGTAAAATGCACATATGGATGGACATAAAATCCCATGCAACAGGGATTTCATGCCAAATTTATAGAAATGAAGATGGCAGTAAAGTTGAACGTACTCAATGTTACAGAAATGTGGCATGTGAAGATTTTTCTTCCCTGAAATTTGCTAAGCTTTCACTGCTACTTTTATCCTTTTTTCTGGAATCGAGAGCCCCCCCCGGGAAGCGTAGTATGCCAGATTTCTAACCTTCAGTGAATATTGCTAATTCCATACCTATATAAGGCCAACTGAGCTAAGACAGATACTGTTGAAAGGTGACATCGTACATTCATTGTGCTGTTTACACACCATTAATTCCTCTTACTACTGAAGACTTCAAATGAACACAGTCAGCGAGACAGATCTTGAACAGGTATGGTATTTTCAGTGAACCCATGCCAGTTTACAAAAACAGCATCAGTTTAAAACTCAGCTCCGGCCTTGGCTGAGGACAATACAGTCTGTTATAAACCAAATTAAAAATAATTGAGGTTGTGTTTGTGTTCTTGATTGTTCCTTAGGAGAGAACAAATTACCTGAGCAAGGTGTTGGAAAAAATGCACTACAAAAATATTCAGTTATCTTACACCCACTGGTTTTTCTTTAAACATGCCTAAAATAGCAAATGAGAAGTTCTCTTAACTTGATTCCGATATTTTTTGGCTTAGAGCTGAACTAATCCTAGTGCATAAGGAATTTGAGGAAAGGAAAAAGAAAACCAGTCTCTTAAACCTCTTACTTGTTAAAAATCCTGCTAAAAATGACTCTTAAATATTTTGTCTCTGAGTTTCCATTCTCGAAGTTCTTTGGTCATAAGATGCTCTCAGACTAATTTGTTAAAATTCTGTTACAATAACTCCATCACAAACGCAAAAAGGATCCCCTAGTTGGTCAAAGAATTTTTCTGTCCTTTTTTTAAATCAGTTTAGAAGAGATTTTGCTCAAAGCCTAAAGAAAGCAGGTCCTGTTTATGAATGTCTGCCAAATGCTATAGGGTCCAGAGGAAGGTACCTTTGGAATACGGCTTTCTACCAGGCTATCAAACTTCGTGAGATTTCCGTGATGTCAACGCTGGGAAAGAAATACACAGAAAGTTCCCATGCATTCCAAACAGTAACTAAACTGGAAGTATTAGCTGATCACCCCCCCAAAAAAAAAAAAATCAGGGAAGCTACTATGCTGCTTCAGTACTCGCTTTTCTGTTTTGCTTTGAACTAAATACTTCAGATTCTATTTAGGGCAAGACGAGGGTATTTTTTACAAACAGAAGTCTAATGGCGAAGCTCTTCACATTTGTAATTTTTTGAAATGAGTCTGCTCTTTGCAAGTAATGCTTCTTTAATGTGCGGCACGGAGACTTAGGAGCATGGAAACTATTGAAGCCTTCTGGATTGGTATTGTTTGCTTGGAGACACTTTGCAGTGCCTAATAAACTACAGATTGTGAAGGTTTTTTTCTGTGACAGGACATCCACAACAGCTTTCTAATATGAATTCCGTAGACTTAAATAAAGTGTTCATGATACAGCCTTTCCATCAGTGGCGGAGGAGGGCGACGGAAATACCAGTAGCTCCAATAATCTCTCTTTCCTCTCCTTAACTGCCTATTTTAATTTGATGTACGGAAACGATATCTGTCAGCTAGCTCCTCTTTCTCAAATGTCCTTGAAATTGGCCAACAGGTTCAAAAGCTATTAGAAGAGTGTGCATCGACAGACGTAAAATACAGTTAGAAATCCGTATCAAGCAATCGGACGAAAGGACACGAGTTGACGAGAAATAAAACTACCGAGATAACTCTCACCACATTAACGCTTGCATCATTTCACCAATACCTTTTCATCCAAGCTTCTCCGATGACAGCCCCAACTGCTGCGCTGTAAACATAACATGATAGTAGGCAGGCAAACACGGCTCTTTATTGCAGCTGGCTGCACAAGTCGCTACGGGTTTCATCCTGAACTGTCACCGTATGTTATATAGCCATCAACACGACACCAAAGGCTTTGCAAAACTCCCTGCTGTCATACTCCGTTTTGACTATATTTCCACCCTGATTAAACAAAGGCAATAAATTACGTTTTTATATATGAGCAATATGCAGCTCGCACAAAAATATATCACCATTCCAAACTAACATATAGCATAAAGTTTTGAAAGCTACTAGCGCTTCCTCAGACAACTGAATTACACTAACTAACATTGGACTCAAGCTATTAGGCGCGGTCATTTTCAAGCGTGGTTTAAATTGTCTTTGGAACTCTTCTACGTAAATTACGCATCACAATGAAAACATCGAATCATCTTTCATTCATTAAGCACGTATTTTAAGCCCTTACTGTGACAGTACTACTCACAAAGTCTTTGAGGCCATACCTAAACTAGAAAATAAATCTGCATTCTCAATTAATAACTGAACATTAATTTCTCTCTTTGAGGGAGCAAGACCAACTGCTCTAGCTATTTACACACCTGTTCTCGTTCTCTCGTCACTTTTCTCATTCACACCCTCTAACACCTGAACTTTTGAACAACTAAAGTTGCTTTGCTCAAATTTCAGAGAAGGGTGGCGCTTTCTTTCTTCATTACTAAATGGGAAGAAAGATTTAAAAGTATCTTCCACATTTAAAATCACACACATTTCTTCTTATTCAAACAGATGGGACAAGCAACTTCAGGCCATGCTCTGGCACCTGTACGAAATGCTGACCAGCAGCACTACAGAGCAACTCGCTTTGCAGAAAAAGGTTTCCAGCTCCAAAGAAGTTACTTCCAAGGTATGACAACGTTCACCAGAATACGTCCTTTAATTTTAGTAAAGAAATAAACCTTGGACAAATTTGCCGGTTAAAATTAATTTGGGTAACCTGAACTGTGACTTACCAGAGGCGGGGAGGCGGGGAGAGAGGGGGAGGGCGTGCTGAAACCATCGCTACAAGGTCACGAACCGAGCACGTTGCAATGCCTTCACAGGGTTTTCACAGCTAGGTTCAATATTCAGATCTGCCACCAAAAAAGAACTAAAATTAATTATCACCCAACTCTCCTACTAATTCACGCTAACTGTAGCCACAAGTCCTGCACAACAGTTGGTGTGCTGTGGTTTTGATGGACTTCTGGCTCCTGAGCACCACTGCTACAAAACAAAGTAACAAAATTTGTCTTAAGTATTTTGCTTCGAACAGAGCAGTACTAAAGTGCGAGCTAACTCTTTCTCTGTGTGTATTAGCCAGCCCTGCAGGGGTTGCAGGGAGATGTGGAGGGTTAAAAATATTTCCTGTTACTGTTTGACTATAAGAAGGTAGACTGTCTGCTTGTAGCCTTCTTTACCTCTCTTTGTGTATACCATGTTTTTTATTGCTTGTTTGATATATTTGCCTGGTGGTTTCTTCTAAGGAGGTCGCCATTGTCAAGGAGTTTGTGTAGGAGGAGGTTCTGGTCAGCATCTTTCCTTGCTCCTGCAGCTTCCTGCAAATAACACAACAGAAAATGCTTTTTACTCCTACCGTTCCACCAGCCAAAATAGATCCCACAGAGCATAAAGGACATACGTGTACGTAGCAGACTTGTAGCTTTCAAGACTATGCTTGCAGCATGCCGAGCACCCAGGACTCTCGCTGGCACCACCCAGAACCAAGGCAGTGCCTGTACTTTATGCATCAGTTTTGAAAAGCAGGAGGAAGCCGTGGGGTAACCACTGGGACTTCTCATGAAGTTTTAGAGGCTGAAGTAGCCTGCTGTGGGCGTGCTGCAGGCATAGGACCCGGTAAGGACAGAGAGCGACTTTTCTTATGTGTTAGGTTTGACCCAGTCAACTTGTTCTTCAGAAAAACTTCAGGGAAACATGAGGGCATGTGGGAAGCTAGCTGTTGAATTCAACAGGGTAGATTAGCACTTCTCGCTGATTTAAGAAGTTGTTAGTATAATGCTGCGTTTTCCTAGCATACACCTATACAGTGCATGAAAACAGTAGTATTCAGGAGAGCCAGCATGCTTAGGTCTTCCTCCCTCAGCTAGAAAGTGATGATTCTGAAGTCCTGATTCTGTCAGGTTCAGCCCCTGAGCTGCGGTTCAGGCTCATGTGAGATTGCTATTCCTAAATTCTCCTTTGGGTGTAATAAACCAGCTGAATTCCCTGAGATGGTTTGAGAAGTAAGCACTGGCATTAATAACCTCAACTTTGCTGCGTTTTGTAGAAAAGCTTTTCCTCCTGTCCTTGAAGGAGTTTATAGCTGCATTTCCCACCTTCTGTTTTGGGAACAGCACTCCGTCTGTCCTGTGCGTGCAGGAGGAGATGCGGTGCTCTTGGGGACAGAGAGCGTGCACAAAGGTGGGGGATCACTGCCACTGTTACATGAACCCTCCTCCAGGAAGAAGGGCCTACTGACTTACCTAGCCCAGTGCAAAACACATGGACAAGTGCCGTGAGGAGTACCTTGTCCTCTAGCGGTACATTGGCTACAACAGTAGAAGAGCTGGTGCTCTCACAGTGTGGCAAGTGTGTTCTGGCCACGTCATTCATGTTTGGCATCTGAAGAAAATCAGAGGCCAGAGCTGCTTCTACTGCTAGATCCCAGGTGTGCTGGAGTCCATGATGGCATCAGGTGAAAGAAATGTGGGTCTGCTGAGGTGGTGGCAATTCCAGGTGAGTTCAGTCTCAGGGATTTACTTGCGGTAGGACGAGTCCTGGTGAAAGTGTAGTGGCTTTATGTATGGCAAGTTTCCTAATTGGGATTTCTAGAATTAAGAAGCCTTCAGCTGGCGTAATCATTGTTTTGTCGAAAGGTGTATTTTTGCCACCATTTCTGGCATCAGTTGAAATTAGGGAAGGGGGAAAGATGTGACTTCAATCTTGTTTTCTTCCTGTGCCTTTCTCTTCTGACGGGGATCACTTTTTTGGCCCTTTGCCAACATGTAACTGTACTCTATTACTGCTTTAGTTTTGAGTACTTTCTTCAGTCCAGAGACTTAGGAATGGTGTTAGTTTTATTACCGCAGTGCTTATGAGCCCTAGCGATGGAACAGGGCCTCGTTGCGCTACGTACCGTGCAAGCGCAGGGCAGGAAGATCGCCTTCGCTCCAAAGAGATTTCAGATGATGCATTACTTCCTGGTAGCTGACTGCAGCATTTGACTTTAAAAACACGTAGAAGAAGTTTCCGTGAAACGCTTAAGGTGCTGGAAGAAATGCACCTGCTAATCCACCGTTTTAATTTTAACGGCTATATTACGTTTTTCTTCTGTACCATTTTTGTGTGATTATGCTTTTTTTTTTTTGATTACTGTTCCGATTGGTTTTAGGGTGGAGGAGGCTGTCGCTTTGACTCACTTTCCTGTGGTCCACCCGGTCACGATTGCAGTCTGCTGTTTCCTCGTCACAGTTGGAATGCTGGGCTACCGTGGGACGGTGAAAAGAAGCGTGTTGCTCCTTGTCTGGGTACGTTTCATGACCTCTAAAACCAGCTAACTTCTGCTTCCCTTCAACAGTGTAAGAAAAGCTTTAATCCACGGGCACCGGGTAAATACGGATTATTTTTTATTACCGTGTTGAGCGACGATATTGGTGAGGAATTGTAACTGCAAGGCACACAGTGGGAAATAATTGATTGCCTCAACAGCATTATGCTGTGACTGAAAGACAAGCAGTGTCTCATTTTTCAAAACTCCACTTCATTTTGTTGAGGAGTTGCTGAAGGGAAAAATAAATCAAACTCGTTTAAGTGCTAATAATTATAGGAACGTGAGTGTGAGTGCTCTGAAATAAACCCCTGTAGCTACCCTTTTGACTCTTGGCTGTGTGATAGCTAAATAACATAGACTTTGCTTTATCCCCACAGTTGATGTGTGTGTGAAGTACTAGCATTTGTAAGTGATGAAAGTTGATTCTGAACGTATTCAGAAGCTTCGCCTTCTCTTACGTGGATGTGGAATTTTGCCTTTGCGTTTGGTTGTGAGCAAGTTTAAAAACAAATGCCATGTACCCAGGTTTTTCCTTTTGTTTGGAGCCTATATAACTGAGCCAACAGCCGCTGAAAAGCAATAGTCTCTCCTGCACAAGGCTCTGTGTACGATTTAACTGTGATGAGGCTTCGCCTGTCAAGGGAGCCAAATGCCTTTTTCTTCCTCTGGAAGTCAGTGAGTTTGAGGACAATAAAAACAAACAAACAAACAAACAAACCCACCAAAAAACCCCCAAACCAATCAAAAAAACCCCAAAAAAACCCAACCCCCAAAACTCCCCAAACGAAGCCCAAATGAAAAAAAACACCCCCCCAAAACCCCCCAAACCAAAAAAGGTCATGAAACTTGCACAGATTTTACAGGTTTAGCATTTAAAAAGATTTAGAGCGTTGGCAACAGTGAGATCACAAAGTGCCATGTACCTGCATGCTGCTTAGAAGTCTATCTGGTAGCCCTTTGCGGAGTTGGGCTTTGTCTTTTAATGGGAGGATGAGCAGGATTCCAAGCAGGCTGTTAGCCCGAGAGCGTGGGAGCAATGAGTGCGAGAGGTGTATCAGACTTGACTACCGTAATTGCAGTAGGAGAAAGTGGATGGGTAAAGTCCTTCAGCCCTTGAGAATATCCAGGAGTCTTAGGCAAGTGGAGTCGGGCTCCCGCTGTTTTTTCCCTGCGGTGTGTGTTGGGTTCTCCCAAAGTGCATCAGGTTGCATTTTTCTTGTGGATGTGTGCCAGCTTGAGTACGTGATAGAGGGACCTCACAAGTTTTGCACAAAATGACCAAAACCCAAAAAACCCGGTAAGAAGTTGGCTGAGATTTAGGCAACCTTTGCTCTTACCTAATAGGAAGTATTCTAACAGCAGCTCAGACGGTTGGGAAAGGCTACTGGGGTTTTATATTAAAACACCTCTTTCATGTGAGAGGCTTGGAGTAAGCTTTGTTTGAGATTTCCAGCTGAAGGTCTGCAGCAGCAGTGTTCCTCGGTTGCAAGAGGGCAAATGCTATTTCTCCTTTTGGGTATTTGTTAAGCCCATATACAATATGAGGATTGCTGTTTCAAAGCTATACAGTTAGGAAAAAGTCTCATTTAAATCTGAATACTTTATAGTAATAGAATAGTCATGCATTTTTTTTGTTTCTAGATCTTAACCTTGCAATGTTAAAGTCAATGGGACCAAGTTACGAGACAGCTCTTACTTAGTTATGAGCACTTGTGTAAAAATAATGGAGTAATGTAATCTCATACCATATAATTATTTATCTAGGAATCCTTTTTACATACTTTAAAGGGCTTTGTACCTAGTTTTGTTTTATATCGATAGTGAAAGTGTTAAGAGATGGTAAACTTATTAAGCCCTTAGTTTTTATGATAAGGTGATAAGATTATTTTCATAAAGTGTTTTCTGGTGGTGGCAGTTTTTCATGTGAAAGAAAATTAATTAAAAGTCAAAAGCCACTATATGAGGTAGACCAATGCTACATAGTATCTGGGAAAAAAGAAAAGTTACCAGTCTTGGTGTAAGCCGGGCAAAAAAAAAATCCTGACTAATGAAAAAGAAAACGAAGTTAAAACTGGTTTTGGCCTTCAGTTTATTTAAAATGCCAGTGAAAAGAAGAAATTGTGTATAGCTTTTAAATGCCATCTGGAAAGCAATCACTTAAAATGTGTTTAGGCAGTCTAATTACACTAACTGAAAAGAAGGCGTTTCTGTAATTTTATGTTGCACTCTTTCATTTTCAGGAGCCTGAGAATTTGCTCTTGCTAAGCAAACTGGTAAGCAGAACTAAATGGTATCTTCCTAAGCATGTCATTGTCTTTGATTAATTGTTAAATGAATGCAATCATGTTATACCACAGAAGTATGCAGACGGAAGTCAATGCTTCGTTCATCAGACTAATCAGAGAAGTGGCGGATCAACAAAACGAGCTTTTGTACAACCAGATGAACAAAAAGAAAAGAACCTTCATGTAAAACGTGAACAACCTCTTGAATCATGCTTTTAATCTTCTTTGTGAAGGACATGAGCAGCCATAATGGTGGCATGCAGAGATACCTGGATACAAATCTTGATGCTCCTGGCAGCATCTAGTGCTGCTAGTGCTAATGTTGTTAATTGAATTGCATTTTTTGAAAATCTACTCACGGAGCATAAGGACCATAACATACATATATCTATATCTATATCTATATATATATATGAAATGGTGTTAGATATTTTAATACATCTGAATACATGATTATTTTCATTTTTTCTTGGGGAAAAAAAAAAAACAACCAAACAAAAAAATCCCCAAAACCAACCAAAACCCAAACAAACCAAAAACCCCCAACCAACTCAAAAAACCTCCCAATCCCCCTGCCGCCACGTGCATATATTCTTTAAGAATAGTAACCTTAAGGGTGTGTGATTTTTTTTTTTTTTATTTTTATTTTATTTAAGTTCTTGTTTTATTACGACGACATGAGTAAAAACTTTGTTGTTTGACAAGAAAAGCTTCATGAAAATCCCACTGGAAAATATTTTCCAGGCTTGAGTTTTCATTGCAAATTCTGGTGTTTATGAGTTTTCTGTAATTACAGGATTCAAACAGCACGGGATTGAAATTTGTCTGCGTATGTTTTCACAAAGGGAAAAACTGTTAGAAATATTTGATGGTCAAGAGGGCAAATCATTTTACTGATTTTTATCATAAAGTTGGCAGAGCAATAAATATTCCTTAGAATATTTAACCGTTTTTAGTCCCTGTTGGTGTGTGGTCAAACAGCTTGTTAGTTCAGTTATGGCAGAACCTGGCTGTAAATGGGGACTTGGCAGACTAAATTGTCTGGTTGTGTTTCAACTCAATTGATAGACAACCCATCGTTAACCTAAACTGATCTTTTCTTTAAAAGCAGGCAAATATTTCCTAAAGAGACAAAACAAAACGATACTATGTTTTCATTGAAAAGGTAAACTGGAGAGGTAACAAACCTACTGTGAACGTGGCTGTTTTAGGTCAGTAGTTCTGAGCCAGCTAAACTCAGCATTGGGGAAAGTGGTTTCTCTAAAGTCCGTCTGAAGAATGACAGGGAACCACGGACTGTATTGCCACTCGGGGCAGATTCTTCTATACCCACACACCCATTCCGTCCATGGGTCTGGATGCAGAGTTGATAGGGATGATTAAATCTGGATGTCTGCTATGTTGCAGGACATCAGTAAATGCTGATGCCTTCCTAGAAGGGGGACTCTTACTATGTGTGAAACGTTAGCTGCTCTACAGTCCCACAGCGCACCAACTGTTGTGCAGGACTTGTGGCCACAGTTAGCGTGAATTAGTAGGAGAGTTGAGTGATAATTAATTTTAGTTCTTTTTTGGTGGTAGTCTGTTTTTCTGCAATAATACATAGTATTGATTATTTGTTCTGTAATAATACAGGATATTTGTTCTGACCCATGTGGACTCTTACCCCAGTCACAGCTGTTCCAATACCTTGTACTAACATTTGACACTGGAAGTGTTATTTTTCACCCAGAAGTATTTCTTCATTATTAAACTATCAAGCTCTGAAGGGGAAGAAATAGCATACTTGGTGTAAATCTGTGCAGATTAGAATTAAACATGTTGGAGGCTGGAGTTCATCATTTTCATATCTTGTGCCTTTTATCAGCAGCTCATTTATGAATGTGGTGTGAATAGGAGAGAAACAGCGTTTCATTGGGTAGGTTAGCCTGCCTTTTGAAAGACTGATTTATGTGGGTTCACAATGCTGTAGTACAGATTTGGTGAGAAGCCAGTACTGTGCTCAAACTCCAAGTGAGATAGTGGGTAAGTAACAGGCTGGGCATATAAGCTTGCATTTTGAAGTGTTGCTTGTTTGACGTTCCACTTGTAGGAGAAAATACACTTGAAGGTCACCAATTGTTACTATGCCCCAGTTGTTTCAGATATGAGCAACTTTCTCAAGAAAATAAGTATAGGATTTACTTTGGTTTTGTGCTTCCTGAGTTTCTAACTTTCAGTCCAAAGGTGAAGTCTGTGAGAAGGTGCCTGAACTAATCAACATTAGACATCATTTTGGCTTGAAATAGGGTAGGGGGTATGCTTCTTTCCTGTTCAAAGCAGAGTTTTTAAGGTTCAATGAAATTGGGGTGGACTATGTTGGTCCTGTGGTCCAGTGCCAACCTCTCTGCCTGCCTAACCATGAGGTGCTTTTTTTGATCTGGTACAATGTAAATGTACAGTGCTGTGTTTGTACTTGCAAGACTTTTTCAAAGCAAGTGCTCTGAAAGGTTACCTAATTTTGTTAGCTGGTAGAGGAGGATGATGAGAATTGAGCTGGTGGGAGTGTCCAGGTCTTGTGAGTGCTTGGCTTAAATCCAAATGTTTGCTGCGCTTATGGTGATGATCTGCTTCCATCACCCCAGCGCTTAGCAGCTACCTTGAACACGTAGCCATGTTGTAGCTGAGCAGAGGCAGCATGGTACTATTTGGCGCCGTTATCTGGCAGCTCAGTGACAAGAACTGTCCAGCCCCTTGACGGCTGTTCAGGGAAATGGCTTTGACTTACGACAGCAAGGTTGGACAGTGCGGTTATGATACTCTCAAATAATATGGGTTGGGGTTTGGTTTTTTTTTGCATAGTTCTGCAGTAGTGAAGAGCCACTTGCTCATCCTCTTGAAAAAGGTACAGTGCTAAATTAAAAGGTAAATATGTGTTGACAGTAGCCATTTTATGGTTTCAGTATGTTTTCAGCATGAAACATGCCGCCTGGTCTTCTGTGACACACTTTTCATTGCATGCTATGATTTCAGGCTCATCTAATGGGGGTGACTACTTTGCCCACTCTTGGGGATGTATGTCCTGAGTATTGGTTTTACTAGGTGTCACCGTGTCTGGCCTCATGATCCAAAACTTTTGGAGCAAGCCTTATTCCTTTTAGTTTCCTTGTTCCCGTTTTCCCCCATTCCCACTTCTTAAGCTATTAGTATTGCTTTCTCCCCCCAAGATGCCCAGGGCAGTAGAAGAGACTGAAATGGCACCAGAGCTCAAAAGGGCTCTGGAGTGATACTCCTTGGTGAACAGAGGAGGGAAGATAGTGATAGAAAGATCGGTGAAGTGGAATGATGGAAGTGGGTACCAGGAAGCTGTTGAAAAGACAGGGACTGATATGACAGGAGGTTCCAGGGACCTGGGTTGTTGAGGCGAGAGAGCTGGGAGTGTTACCAGGATGGGAACGAGGGATGCTGCACCTTGAGTGAGAAAACATGGGCAGCTGCCGAGATGATACGTGGTCTTGCTGCCATAGTGCTTTTTTTCCCCCCACTCTGTCCTTCCCAGCTCCTCTCTTCTCTTTGCTTGTTTGCCCAGCTTTTTTTCCTCTGCTGAAAGGAGTAGGGAATGGGAGAGTCCCTTAGAGCAAGGAAGGAGTGAATGAGTAAACAAATCCACAAAGCCCAGCCAAACCTCCATGCCCTGTCTGAAATGCAGCCCAGCTTCACCGGTAGGGCATGCCTTGACACTGTGGTTCAACTGCATTCTTGTTGCCACAAACTGAGTATGGAGTGGATGTCCTGTCTGGTAAATTAATCTCTTTCTTGCCTAATCTTGCCCTTTTGACAAATCAACCACAGAGACACTTTGCTGTGTGCAAAGGGGTTGTGTTACGGGCTTTATATCTAAGAGTACTTCTTCAAACATTTACCATTTTGAATGAAGTGTTTTGGGGCGTGCCGAGGCAGAGTTATTGCGTGTATCAGCACCAAATTGGTCTGTTTTACAAGGAAGAAGGATTTTCTTGGCCAAAGAAGCACTTTCATGGAGTTTGATTTCCTTGGTAGAAAATAAAGTGGGGTCAGAGAGATGAAGCACGCTGCGTTTTGAAATAAGGTGGGAAGAGCGGGGAAGGGAATACTGTAAGCCCTGAGGAAATTATGGTCTAACATCTGTCTTTACCTATGTCCTGTTCAGTACTATACCGTGACCTTGCAGTGACCCTTATTCCTTGGAGTTCATTGACTTGAGGTAATTGAGTCTTGGGCAAATAAATCCTAATAATTGTCTGGAGTGTGTGTTTGCTTATTTCCAGAGTAACACCTGTTTCCTTATATAAGCGAAGAGTAACTGTTAAAGTCAGAATTTAAAACAGGTTATTAATACCTCATAGAAGAATTGAGGCTGTGAACAAAGTTCTAACTCTTCATAAATAATTTTTTTTAGGTTTTAAAAAACAAGATGGGTCAATCAAAAGAACTTAGACACATACGATAGAAAATGAAAATGTTCATTGCTATAAAAAAAAAGTCTGCTCAGAAAATTAGTTATAAAGGTTTTGGAAAAAGTGCTAATTATTTATGTAAAACTTGGACTTTGCAAAGGTCACATGCTTTAAGACACTTTGTACAGATTGACAAAATTTTGTGATCTGTGAAACCAAAATCTAAAATAATAGATACATTTGATCATTTTGCTGTGGAGTCTTATGTATTCTGAAGACCTGGATGGCATTCAGTAACTAATGTTGTAAGTTGGTGGTTTCAGCCCATTTCCTTGTTGACTTGTGACTGCGGTCTCTCACAAACCTCTGCATTGTGAAGCAAGTAAATCAAATTCTAAATCAGAATGACAAATGGACTGTTAATCCCTTCAGGGCAGGGCTGAGGGAGCTGGGGAGGGAGGAAGGAGGGCCAGGAGAAAGTGTGCGCTGCCAGAACAGAGGATTTCGGTTTTCGGTGCAGCTTGTCTGACTCCATTTAATGAGTGTTTGCTCCGTTTTTAGAAAGTATAGCTGGATTAATCATTTAAATAAACTTGTTTTTAAACTCTATCAAAAGTGAAGGGAACCATAGCTTTTAACTTACTGAGGGAGGAAGGACTCTTTATTTTGCTTTATACGGGAGGAGTCTGGTTGCTGTTGGTCATCCAGCGTTGTGATGGTGGTCATCTGAAGTTTCAGGTGCAGGCAGATGTCTGGATGGCTTGTGTCTCAGTAAAACAAGGCTGTTAGCCATTGGGAAATGCTATACATAACCCTCTTAGAATTTTCTGGTATCTGTTTTATATACCATATACTCTGGTCTTTTAGAGATTCCCATAACGTTTCATTCTGCAGCTACCTCACCCTTGGAATCTCCTTCAGCCCCTGCCCTTCCCTCCCAGAGCTTTCCTTGCCTCTCTTGCCCTATGGACCACGTTGCCTAAGGAGGTGGTGTTGTGAGCACCAGACAGCAAGTCTGAGGAAGCTGGACTTGCTGATCAGCTACTCTTCATTTGCTCTGTCATGAGGGTTGTGGTTTTTCCTGAGTTGGGGGG
>WEKW01003141.1:86245-101369 GCA_013389905.1 Sula dactylatra | reverse complement strand
TCCGAGTGTTGAAATGATCTGTTTGCTACTTACTACACATAAGTGTCCCGTGAATGCTTTCACATGGGCTGTGCTTTTACATAGACTTTTGACCAAGCCAGTGGGACCTGCTTGTGTGTAAGTGCACATATACCACTTTTGCTCAAAGATTATGCACCATCAGCCCCTTTCATTTGAGATTTTTAGATACTTATGACTGTCAACTGTTCAATAATTAGCTCAAAGGTATTTCATTCACAGTAAAGAAAAAAATTAACTGTTGATTAGAAAAATACCTGTTTTGGGACACCAAAGACTTAGAAATGAAGCACTTTCAACAAGCTGGTAACATTCAGAAATCATTTGTAAAATCAAAACAAAAGAAGTCCTCAGAATTTATTTTATCCTCCATTTAGCAGATCAAAGTGGTTAGTTTTTTTTAATTTAGTAACTAGGCAAGGCACCACACGTTAAAAGCATTTTTGAAAAGCTATTTAGTTTTGAGCAAGAAAGCAGAGCTTGAGACACACATTCAACCAACAATATCCTCAATATGGAAAAAAAAAAAATCTCGTAGTAATAGCAAAACAGCCTCAAGTTTTAAATAGTTTTTGAACACAGAGGCAAGAACTCCAAGCATTTGAACTGATAAGGAACACAACCTAGGACTCCTCTTTGAATTGTAATAAGGATGCATTCCTCAGTAAACTACACCGCTAAATAACAAGGCAATAAATTAATTACACAAAACTTCCCCGTGACAACAAAGAGGTTAGTTACTTTTTTCTGCCTCCTATTGTTTTCTTTATGCTTCATTCTGCACAGTCAATTCTGGTTTTCTAGAAAGCATAGCTTGACAGATTTTGTATGACAATGGAAGCAAAGTTAAGTCCGTGCAAGAATTTGTAGTATCAGAAGTCTTGTTAATTTTATAGTACTTTATATACTCATTTTCACAAGAGTTTCTCTCATTTTGTATTGCAACTTTCCTTACTAGCAGGTTGGGTATGGCCACAGGCATGATGGAGTTGCTCTAAAGAGACAAGATACCTTCATCAGATCAGCTCGACTGCAAAGCAGAATACATCCCTCAAGAACATCACCCAAGAAGCAATACAGCCACTGAACTGGAACATCCAAGAACAGGCCAGCTAACCCCCCACCACCCCAACTCTAAACCAGGGACCTAAAGACATTGGCTATACTTGTGCAATGCTCTAGATATACTCCCCCAATAACCAATAATTATAATTATAATCATCTTTTTGGCAGCAGTTCAAAACAGATATTGGAGTATATAGAAAAAAGGAAGATGATTCTAGATTGGTTACTGTCAACCTCTACCCTATCCTCAGGATTCCGTATCTGAGTATCCACTTGAAAACACGACAATTAGAAGATTAACAGACTTCAGGTGGTGTTTAGAACACTTGATAAATAACTGATGGTTCTAAACCAAATTACTTACAAAAAACCAGCCAAAAAAATAGCGGTGCTATCTGAAAATACAAATAGCTAGTTTATAAACTGATGCCTTACAACTGTCTGCAGTAAAATGCTACAACAGACCCCTTTGGGTATAGAAAATTGGAATTCCAATATTTCACAAATCCAAACATTGTAAAGGGATAGTCCCTGTATCCTTTCTGCTGGATTTCAACAAGATGCACTTCTTCAGCTAGGAAACGTTTTTTAGACACGTGTGAATAGATTTGGCCTATTTAAAGTACATGTGCATGAAAAACAATCCTGCCTTAGCTAAACATTCTCCTTTCAACCCAACTGTTACCCCTATTCAAGTAAGAAAAAAGGATAAGTGGGGAAAATTAGTCAACAAGCATTAAACACAGCACTTCTGACATTACATACACACACACACGCTTCTGACTCTTTGTTCTTCTTTTGCATCTTGCCAGTTTCTACCAGTGTTTTAATTTATGTTCATTCTTTTTACACTGGCCTCACTGGAGCTTCCTAATAATACTTACACTGTCCTTTCCATGCCCAGTTCTCTACTGTTGCTTATAAATGCTTCAAACTCATTTGTGCCAGAGAAATTCCTGATGAATCAAAGAAGGTTGATGATACTTTAGGATTGGTCAGATACTTAAGATCAGTCTGGAGCTTCTACTTCAAGTAGAACTGACCCACTGTAGCTAAAATTTTAATAATTTTTAGGCATTGCATAGAGTCTTCTTGTTGTGACCAGTTTGTCAGTGCAGTCTGTCAAAGAGATATTTGCTGCCTGATTACTTTCTCTAAAGACTAGTTATTCCAAATAACACTTAGCCGTGGTAAGCAGGGAAAGCACTTCTGATGAGCAAGCAAAAATGTTAGTCACAAATCTTGCTATTATTTTAGCTCTAATTGAACAAATACTTATAGAAAACAGCTTATTTGCACTCCTTATTTGCTGCATTAGACGTGTATGATACAGAAATATAGAGTTCTCAGCCCTGAAGTTATCTATGAACTGTAAAAAGAAAAATGCAAACAGAGGTCTAAAGAAGTTCAGACGGAGATGCACTACTTCCCTTTCTATAAATCAATAAAACAGAACATGTTCAAACCATTCAAAATCTGAAGACTGCCACTGAAGACTGCCTTTCACATGACTTTCTGGTTACATATTTGAAGAACATTTTTCCTAACAATAAACTACTGAATAACTGAGCATTTTTTGAGTGTAAGAAACACATTTGAATTTCAGCTTAAATCACTAAAGGAAAGACATGTTATTAAAGAAAAGCTGTATAGATACACAGTAAATTCCCTGAAGTAATCAGACAAATGCCACCAAGCAAGACTAACTGCTTTAATATACTGCATTTTAAAGTTAAGTCAGAAACTGCCTAACTACATTCTTTAGTAGTTTCCTACTTTGAATCTTGAAATTCAAGCTTTCCATGTTATGAAGCAGAAACCAAAGTTCCACCATTAAAGAAACCCCTATTATACAAAAAGACAGATTGTTGAGCTATGCGTTTCACCATCCATCCTTGCCTATTCAGAAACTGAGTTATCAAACACAACCCTGACTCTGCAACTGTCTGTATTTATTCACACCTGCCTTTATGAGCAGCCTCAGTGGCTTCTGTACGGATTCTGTAATTGTACATATTCATTCCCAGGATCAGCTGGAGGCCAAAGGTGGGATTCAGCTTAAATGCTTAAACTGAATACAGTAAAGGCATCCGCAAGTGAGCAAGGCATCTCAGGTGCTCGTCAGATCCAGGGAGAACACTCAGTTGCCAACATACCGGCATCTTGAGCTGCCCCCTACTGTATTCTGCCTGGCTTCCAGCTGCTACTCCAGGAGCACAGGGTGTCTTGCAGGGGCTACATCCTATCTGCCCTCCCTGCCTGGGAGTTCCTAATGGTGTCTCAAACAGGATAAGATGTCCACATGCAGTGAAATGAAAAAAGCCCCAGTTAAGAGGGTCACAGAAGTCTAGAGCATTAGAGTATGCTTTAAAGACTTAGCAGCCCACCCAAACCTCATTGGTTATACTGGGAGTTTACTCCTGGGCTTGATTCACTTGCCTGAATCTAGGGCAAGCTGGTGCCATTTAAGACACTATAGGATATCCAAAAAATCTGCATGGGGCAGGCAGGTGAGACACAAGACCTTCAGAACATCCACACCCTTCTCTCCCAGCAGCTGAAGGCCAGGTAGGATACCCTAGGACCCTAAAAATGGCTTTAGATTCCTACAGGCAGCTGAGGTGAATGAATCTAACTTACGTGGAGATGATAATGTTTAGGTGTCTTACTCTGCCTGAATTCCCACCGAACTAACACTTTCTCTTTACACTGATCTTACGAAAAAAACCAGATTTTTCTGAGGAAATCTGCATCTTTGAAAATACTTCTGTATTTAATGAAAATGCTCTTAAATACCGGACATTTTATTGTCCCATGTAAATTATAATTTACCATCTAACACAACCTCAGGTTGTTTTGGTGTGTGGGGAGAGACAAGGTGTTTGTCTGTTAAGTCTAATTGAACAAGTAAGCTGAGTCTAAGCGTAAGGGAGAGAAGATGACTTCTGAACCAAATGCAGTAGAAAAAAGAAACTTTAGAGCCCTCAAATGATAGCTTCTTGACTGATGTGACATCATTAAGTTTCATGTGTATTGTTCAGATAAGCTTAAAAATGGAAAAATATGACAAGAGAACCAAAAGGTAAGTCACCAAGTAGTAAACAGTGAAACAGTGTCTTGCAAAGAGCTTATTAGACCATGGGGTTTTTTATATAGAGATTGTTTTCCCTATTAATATGTATACATATCCATTCAGATTTACTGTAAGGGAACACAACATCTAAAATTTGATTTGAAGGTAACAGAAAACAAGCTTTTGACACTTATGATTTTATCTTTATGGAAAGTCAGAACAGGGGTAACTGAAAGACTTCCTCTTAGGTTCCTATTCATTTTCCATTTTTAGGGCATTCTTTAGGAATAAACCTAAAAATGTCTCTTATCTGAACTTCATCATATCATACTGAAGATCTTTTTCAGGCAAAGAAGAAAAGGTTCTTGAGGACAATTTACTCCTTTACTGAAGACAGTGAAGCGCCATTCATTCTTTTCCCCCAAGAAAGATGGCAAAGAAAAGTTTTTCTGGTTAAGTAACTACACTAAAATTTACTTTTGAAAACACCAGTGTTATTTACAAAGCTCTTCTCAGCACAAGCCCAAAGTTATAATCCAAATCTTTCCAAATACAAACTGTTAACCATTAACAGAAGGTAATTTTTAAAACTGAGTTAACAGGAAAAAGAATCACAAAAATTAGTAAGTTTAAAAATACTAATACTGAACCCAGAATACAACTACTTTAACCAGAAGACCCTAACATATCAGACCTGAGTATTTATTGATGGTAGTGTCCTGCGCTTTCTGCAATTTAACAGAACATGGCTACATACTAGAATAGTGGTTTTTAAGGTAATGAAGGAAAAATCTGATTATCAGCACATAATTTTACACAGCATTGGTACCAAAGTAGTTGGTATATGCACAAGTAAAACAGAACTATGCAGCAATATAGAAGAAAAGCATGTCAGGAACAAACACCCCAAAATAATAAAAAAAACCACCAAAAAGCACAGAAAAGACTCCCCAAAACCAACAAACAAAACCCCCACTCATCCTCCTCTCCCCTCTCAAAAACCCAACAACCCCCCACTCCAAAACTAAATCATAAATAATTGTATTTTGAAAAGCACATGCAAAACCATACAAATCACCTCCAGATCTCACTCCCTTTTGCATACAATGCTCAACATTGTAATTTGCAGGTAATCTGTTAAGATTTGGTTGGTGCACACACAAAGCCAAAGAATCTATTTTCTAGAGGCTAATAACTTATTGCATAAGCCCTGTTTTTAGGGTAAAAAGCAATGAACAAGGAACATCCATGTAGCATCAGCTTCTAATCCAAATGAATGCCACAAGCAAACTGTGATCACTAACGTTTCCTATAACAGCTTACACTGCACGTACCCACTCAACTCTATTTAAAATAAGGCGAACAACATTGTTATAGATAATTTAGCAATACCATCTTTCTCATGAACAGCGCTTCTCTGTTTAAGAAAAGCTCAACTATCATATTACATCTACTCACATGAAGAATTGGGAACCATTGGTATGTTTCCCTCGGTTTGCCATTGACAAAAGGAACGCTCTGTCATGTTTGAGAATAAAGTTTTCATCTGTTTGAAGAAAAAATATGTTTGTCAGATTTTTCCCTGACAAGGAAGGCAAGTCTAATTTTCTTAGTAACTTATGGATGCTATAAAGGAGAAATTCTGCTGCTGCTGAAGAAACATGAACAGGTTGGAAAAAACCAAAAAATTAAGTTTAAAAAAGCCTCTCAAAAGTTACAGTGGAAGCACTTATGAGACAGAAAGCATTGTTTCTTAAAGAAAAAGTTTCAGATATAGTGTAAACATTTTTAACGAAAAAAATGTAAAGTCATTATTATTGTCTTCAATAAACATTAGATTCTTATAGACTTGGATTTAAATCCAGCATTTTCTGACTGAGAAGAAGGTTGGCAGACTTACTGACATCCTAGAACAAGACTGAATATTCATGATACTGTCATTTACACAGCATGCACCTCAGGTAGAGAGATCTAGAGAAAAAGCCGTGTCCCTGGTATGGCACATTAAGACAGCCACCTATCAACTCAAAACTCAAAGTCTCAAAATGTACAAGGGAAAAAACCCTCGATAATTGAAGGAGAAACTAAAGAACATATTATTTCTGCAACCTAAGTATAAAAATCAATGAAGACTAAACTAAACATGCATTTTATATTCCATTTAATTAAAAAGGTCTTCTGGTTGTACAGCATAATATAAAACCAGATCTTCTGAAGTTCATTTTCAAAGCTAAGAATAGAAATTTGAGTGCACAAAACCATTATTTTGAAGATTACATACCAAAACTCAATGCAGCATGTTTAGCACTCGCTGCCTCTAGAAACAAACCCTAGTAACTTCTTAGCAAATGGATCTATTCAAGACTTTCTTTTGACTGAAGGTTGTAATACTCCAATACCAAACTATGTCTCTGTTTAAGACAGACCTAATGGCATGCACTTAACCACTCAGAGCTACTTGCAAAACATACAGAACCAGGGGCTGTCACATAAATACATACAGTGCCTTTAACAACACTTGAATACCACAGTAACTACCTGGGTTTTTTTTCTGCAAGACAGAATTGTATGTCTTTAAACCAATACTTTATAAACTCACCATTTTCCTTCCAACAACAGATTTTTTAAGGAGGTAAATTTACATTTATTTACAAATTCTTTGCAAGTAAAGTAACTTGTGTAGCATATAAACAGAGTCAAACACTTTTAGAAACAAACACTAAACATACAAACCTTGAATAGGGAAGGGGAGGAAAGGGACATTAACAAAAGAAGAAATAACTGTTTAGAGCTGGAAATTATGCCAGTATTCTTTCTCAGAATAAGTCATTAACCCTCAGAAAGGTTAGACACAGAACTCTTCATTTCTCCAAGCAACACAGATATCCATCTACAAACGGACGTATCAGTTGTCTATATATTTACTAGGGAGGGTACAAGGGAACAGAGTTTGAATTTGTGTTACTGAGCTTTTGTCTCTTACCTTTTCATTTTGCAAAAGACCACATTCTCTATAAACAAAAGAATATGTTGACAGTTTTAGGCAGGAAGATAGGAGTTTATTCATGAATAAAGTTGCCTAACCTCCATGCTGAAAGTCATGTTTAACCAATACTGTTAGCCTTAATTAATTGCCAGTTAAAGTTAAGTATTACAAAAAAATTATCTGAAAGTCATGCATATAAAAATAATTCTCATGCAACATTAGTTTCATGCAAAAGGTGATCTATAAGTAGACCTGTTTTCATTAAGTAGCTTGGGAATCAAGACTTGTTTATCTCAGAACTGAATAAAGACTCTGCAAAGACATATTTCCTCTTACCTTTAAAATAGCCACCATAAATAGATTCACCTCCTTTTCCATTACCTACACATTAAAAAGCATGAATTAAACCTTTTATTTCAGTTAGCAAAAACAGCCGTACGTAACATTCCACCAGTTTATAACAAACCAGGATGCTCCGGCCAGTTACTAGTATCTGAGCAGAAGCCCCTTAATTAAAAGTCACAGCCGTGCATTATCCTGTTGACACTCAAAACATGGAGAGCGAAGATTGCCTTAGTGCCTCGGAACACTGGGAAGTCTGAAGCAGGACTCCAAAGGCTAATCCTCACTGGCATTTGCGAAAGCAACAGCAGACAGCAAAACAACAACAGCAAGCATAAAAAAAGACAGCATGACCAACAATCTTGCCAGGCTCAAAGCAGCTGAGTGACTGCTAGAATGGGTAAGAGAGTAGCTAGCAGTTTTAAAGGCACTTCTACTTCACTCTCAAAACAAGATATTCCCTCACTGTGCCTGCTTTATTAGGTTCAAAATTTCAGGACACAGTGAAGAAGGCAGACATTTTGGTAAGGACAGGTATTTCGGGGAAGGACAATGGTCTAAAACATTATGTTGTACACATGCTGCAGGGAAAGGGGTAAAGAAACTCCTGGAAAATCTCCTTTTGGAGAGTTATCAGTTAAACACTTCTAGCTTATTTAGTGAAAATAATTTATCAAGTAAACTTATTCAAATAGTTAAGTCCCTGTAACGATAAAGCATTACTAGTGTTGCCTCTACTGCAGACATGAAAGTGAAAAGCAGAAAGACTACATTTTAGATTTGAATTCTATTTTAATAGGTAAGTGTTAACTCCAGCAAGGTTTTTTTTTCTTCTTCTTCTCTAACTTAACACATTTTCTAAATAAATTCATTTGATCTATGCTATACTATACTTCACAGCAAATGAAATATTTTCCTGCCATTGTAATGCTTCCATGGCGTTTTCTGATGTTACATTATAACCATATAAATTATAATTTCTGTTCCACTTAAAACATTTCAGTTTTAAAAGTGTATTTTACCTTCACTGAAGTCCCCACCCTGAATCATGAAGTTTTTAACGACACGATGGAATGTAGTGCCTTTGTAACACAGCTTCTTTCCAGTTGTTTTGCCAATTCCTTTTTCACCTGCAAGAAGGTTAAACAAAAGGAATCTACAGATTGTCACTGAACAAATTCCAAGGGTTTTATATCCATTAGCACTAGGGAGGTAAGAGAGCCCTCAGAATAGCACAACTATAAAGGATAACACGGTCCCACCTGTTGCCTTTTCACCCCCCATTAATAGCAGAAGGGACTCATTTACAAGAGGACTCCCAAGTGAAAATCAGCTTGCTTGTTAAAAAAATTTCCTCCCCTCCAAAGAAGGAGTGTACTTACTAGCAATCCACTCCAAACAATTTATAAGAAAAGAAGATAATGATGGGTTAACTATTTTCCATGGTTATCACTACACTGCTACATTAGCTGAAGCTTACACTGGAGTCCTTTTCAGACTGCTTACATATCTGGATGTGCCAGCTGAATCCCAGAACAGAAATCTGAGCTCAGAACAGGCTACAACTCAGTTTCAATGTGATCCACTCTTGGAAAAGCGGGATTGAGCTACTCCAAGCATGTGTCACATCTTCACCAATCCATGCACACTGTGGCCACCCCTTAATGCCCAGCTGCCTGGCACCAACCCTCACCATCTCAGTATGAAACTTGCACAAAGCAGACTCCCCATTTCTGAAAAAACTGACAGAACAGGGGAACAAAGTTGTGTATAACAATAACCATTCCAGAATTAACTGAATGAGAATCGTAACCGGGGGGAAGGGGAAAATCCCCCAAACCCTGATCTATTACAAGGGCCATTCTTACCCAGCAGCAGAAGCCGAGCCAGGCCATGGTGCTTGTTAATCCTTTCTGAGCCTGAGATTTCCTAAGAAGTGGCACTCAGTGAACTCCGGGTTCAGCTGTAGTTCAAGCCTACTGGTGATTCTTGAGAAAGACATCCCAGAACCTCAAGCTTCATTAATATTTCTTTCAAAATTCAGAAGAAAAACTGCACTGGGCGTGGATGAGGGTTCTATGACTGGCAGGGCAGAGGTCCTATGTAGTAGGTTCATGAGGGATTTATACTGGTCTAGTCAGGGAACATAAGAAACACTGACTTTAGCTTCCAAGAAGAGGGGACTGGCAAAACACAGCAATTGAGAGTGTTAGGTATATCATACCCTGTGCAACAGCTAAAATCCCACATAAACCACATGTGCAGGAGATATTCCGTAATGAGACAGGACAAATAACCCAACACTCAGTTTCACCCCATCACTGGTTATGGAACAGGCATTTGACACTTGGTCAGAGGACATTTAATGGGTATGTTCTGTACCACTGGTGCCCCGAGATGTGTATCTGTACTTGTTACCCAGAGCCAACACTCTCCTTTTGCGATCTATTGTTCCTCCACCCAAAATTAACTGATGGCCAAATCACGCCAAATTTGCCATTCCAAACAGCCCATCACTGCCAGGATGAGAGCAAAGAACAATTTGTGGCACAAAACCCATTTCCGGCATTGCTCTTTATCATACTTGTGGAAGCCTTCACTCGGAAAGTACAATTTATTTTCTGCTACCCTGACCCTCTATACCTATAACCCATGCCTCCTCCTACCCTATTTTTGTCTTCCATGGAAGTTATCCAAGCAAAGCTATTTATTACAGGGATGGACACCATTTTTTCCCAAAAAAACATGCTCCTCTTTGTTACAGCATTGGAAACCTCACATCACTCAATACCAAGAGGTATCTGCCTACATGTCATGTTTCAGTATGTCCCTCAGGCTATGGATAACTCCCTTCGAGAATGGAATCCTGCATTGCACTTGAGCATGTCATTGAGCTGGTACATTAAGACGAGAGGTGAGCTTTAGACCGTGGTCAGAAGTTATAGTCCCTTTTTTTTATTCTCCTTTATGGTATCACCAAGACAGCACAGCTTCTACCGTAATAAAAAGCAATACTTCGATGTTCTCTTCCTTTCATGCACGATACAACTGCGGGCAAAATTATATAACTCGGCTACATCCCCATAAGCCACACACACTTTAGGCAACGCACTTAAGCTGCTGGCCAAATGGTGGAGGGCTAATGTCCTGCAAAAGCTGTACTGTGTCACTCTGACTGTCAAAGCCAATCCTTGGACCCCCCATCAGGCAAAAGATACAAGACTAGTTGTTCCACTGGTTAGGGCTGCAGCACCTCCTAAGCTCAGATACTTTTCTGCAACTGCCAGGTCAAAGCCCATGGGCTGGGATCCTTTTTTGTTTATGGCCAAAATACTAGCCTTATTCTTTTTGCCCTAAATATGCCTGAATTTTGTCTGAAAAAAGAAAAAATTGTCTTTGAGCCCCATCTACTTGCACCCTTCCTGCCTAAGCAGTTCTTTCCATGTGCTGCAAATCACTTGGAAATGGGATTGTAGAGGTGAACTCACATAGAGATTGCATGGGATAGCCCATTAGCTGAGGAGGGCGCAACACAAGGGCCTTCATCAAAGTGTCCTTCTCCCTTCAGCAAGTAAAGTTTGCTCTCATGCCCTATTAACACCCTGCACTGCTGACTCTATCTGAGATATTTTGTATTAGGTGCCCAATAGTGGTCTCCATTTGAGATTGAGAAGGGAAGCTCCAGACAATGCACCAAAAAGCAGATGGGCTTGTGCTTATTTGATAGGTGGACTGACTGAAGGACCTGCAAATGCCAGGTTCCAAGTCCAGATGTTTTAATTTACATACAAGGAGCCTCTTGCTGTCAAGGCAGACAGCGTTCTTTCACAGTAGCCAGGTCTATTTCTGACAACAATGTCAGGCTGCAGGAAGGCAGCCAGAATCACCCTGTCCTCCTCCATCTGTTTCTGACAAAAACATCCTGGCTTGCTTCACAAAGATGATGGAGAGAGCAGCAGACATGAAGATGGGCACAGCATTTCAAACACTTTCTCTCGGGACGTATCACCTTGCCTTGAGACGAGAGAAACCACTCTTCACAGTGACACAATGGAAGTGCACAGCCCAAACCAAGTTGCTATGAGGTCCATAACAGCCTCAGTGAGGACACACAGTACCCTGAAGCTGTGATGCCTTCATCAGCTACAGTGCAGGTGGGTGCCCAAACATGTCGAAGGAAAAAGAACATGTTGGATTGGCCTAGCATGCAGAATCCTGAATTTATGTAGTACAGAAGGGTACAATGCTCACAGTCTCCTGCTAAGATATTCAGTTATGTAGACTATACGGTCCAGAATGGGATAGCAGCCCCTCTCTGTTATACAGCTGTATACCTCCTTAGATGAGCATAGGCCTACAAGATCTCAGCACCAGAAAGTGATACTGTATTGAGTAAACCTCCAGCGATTCAAAGATTTCTTGCAAAGACCAAAAGACAAGGACAAAAGATACACCTGACAGGAACTCGCACTTCTATGATCACTGAAGTTCTACCAATAGATCTTGCTGTGAAAAGTGGCAGGAGTCAGGGGAGCCCCACCTCTGGAAGCAAATGACTTATCTGGTCTCTGAAGATGGTAGAGCAGTTCACAACTCTAAGAATTTAAAGCAACCCTCACATCTCAATTCTGGTTGCCAGAGGTCTATGCAATCTTACCAGTACACCTTCATCTCCCATCACAGAACTGCTGCTCTTCTGAAGACAGGCTTTGTAGGTCCTCTAGCATAATCTAAGCAAACACAGAAGCAGCAGCCCACCTGGAATGCTACATCAGTCTATGGGGACAGGGAGAAAGTATGTACCAGCAAATTGCTGGATCCTACTGTGAAGAGCATGGATGACCCTAAGCCTGGCCTGCCGCTCCTGGCCACAGTTCTCATCCATGGTACCATGCAGCAGACAGCATCCTTGTGTAGAGTGTTCAGCTGAGATGCCGAGGCAATCGAGGTTCTGACAGTACAAGGCAGGAGGGGCAGCGAAAATGGCAGACATAATGCAGATAAACTAGAATTAACAAGTGCATTGGAAGAACTTGTCAAGGAGAAGAAGAAAGGCACGCAGAACAGTTGATAGGAAAAAACCTCAGGCAAACTGAACAGCAACACAGATGTAATTGGTGCGAACAAGAAAAGAATTACTGTTAGGCATGTGACCCTAGCCTCCAAGCTCAGCCATCCGAAGTTCAAGTTTGAGAACTACCACGGCAGAAAAGAGATACCAGCAAAAGAAATTAATATAACTTAATTCTCTTCAACATTACGTTCACCAAATGAAATTAAATTACTTTAGGTTTTTCTATGTGCTTTTCTCTTCCCCACAGAATTTAATTATCATGTGTTTATTAGCAAATTTTTAAAGATATTTGTTAAAACATCATTCTATCCTATGAGTACACAGTAGCAAACACAATTTGCAAGAATGGAACAAATGTTTTATGCAGCTTTTAAGTCTGTGAGTCTGATCTCAACAGCAGACCTAACTTTATGCTTACTTTCAAAAGGTCTTCCAATTAAAGACAGGTTCCAGCTGAAGACATCAATGAAACCTGTACAGCCAGGTGTAGAACAGAATTCAAACAGGGATGCAATACAAAAGAGAGATTTTTTTTTTAAAAAAAAGTTGTTCTTTCTTCTGCTTGTTGGGTTTCGTTCCTCATCATCTCCAACACCTTTTCCTTCCTTTATCTCCACCTAACTTTCTTTTAGCAAAGCTGCTGTAAGGATTTAAACAATTCCACAGAGCTACAGAACATGAGGCTCAGACATTACAGTATTCAGTCTGCTACTGCATTTTATTTATCTTTTGTTACCTATTCCTATTACGATAAACTTCAAATGAGTTCCCATTTTTCTACAATAGTTGTACCATTCTTTCACATTCCCAGTCTATCCCTAGGTATCTCTTTTATAAGCCTGAGTAATAAAAAAAAATCAGAAAGTAGAATAAAAAGAGGGGGCATCACCACACAGACCTCAAAAAAAATGACATACGTACTGTACCTTCTACAAGTTCACAGTATTATAAAGCTCTTCTAAATCTTCACAGATATTATCTAGAACACGTCACATTCTGGGATTTGAGCCCTGACAAGTTGAACTTTAAGAAGTTAACGCATAAGGAAATCAACAAATTTGTTTCACATAACCAGTTGGCTAAAAGCTGTTCACTAAAGCCAGATGTTAAAATGGTGCCTGGGAAGTCTTGCTGGAGCATTGTAATGATTTGGAAAAGAGTTATTTCATGTACAAGGTAGAGGCTTCACTGGGGCAGTTAATTCAAGGCATATTGCAAGTTGCTGAGCATTCAGGTATACAAGACCAGGAGATCACCAAGAGACACAGAATGCGTTCTTTGCATAAATTACACACTCCAATTCCTATGATAACCTAATCAAGATTAATCTTCACTTTATAGCTGAAAAATCCCGGAGGAACAGTGCGGACCGAAAAACCCCACCAAACCCTTACTACCCTTACTCTTCTAATCATTAGAAACCATTTTTAAAAAGTTAAGTGCTGCTTAAAAAAATGGGTTGGAGGGTGCGATGTTATACCCAGACATTCTTTTGCCAATGCTGTCCCTTTGATTTCTCTCCTCCTTTCTCTCCCCTCTCCCACCAAAAAATCCCAGGATTTCTAAGGGATCATCATATTCCATTTTAGTCCTTCATTTAGCTAAAAATGAAAAAGTTCTCAGATTTAGCTCCTGTCCTGTGGTCCCTGTGTAGCACTTCCGAAATACACTCAAAATATTATATATAATCAACATTTTAGATAAAAAATATATAAATAGTCAAAGTTTTATGTAGTGTCCCAAGTCAAATGTCACCATTACACTGTGCAGTGACTTTAATACTTAATGTCTCTCCTGATAAATCCTAAAGCCCTGATAAATCCTAAATCATTGCTTGCCTTTATCACATTTGTGTAACTTAGGCGATCAATAGTTCCACCACAGTCTCAGCCTTGTACCTTCTACCTACAGGTACAAGTACACTTCCACCTACAGGAGCCCCATATTAGAGGCAAAAAAAATGTTTTTGTTCCATAAATTCAGTTTTGCGTTCTGTGATCATGTATTATCTCCACTACTCTAACTCGGTCACAGTTATAGAGCACTACACTATTTCCTGCTATGCATTACTTAAATCCTCCTCAGCACTAACAAGTCTCAGCTTTGTTTTTATGAGAAAAAAATGATCAGCACTATTATTATGCTGTGGTTTATACTCCCATAAACAAACAATAATGGTAAGAAACATTAAACATCTTAAATATAAGCATGCTACTTACCCGAGCACAAGCAAAGGAAGTTTTTGCAGGTCTTCGGACATATGTCTGAGAAGAGCTGAAACATAATTCGACCAACTAGAAGATAAAATAAAAGTTAAGAGTTTTATAAGTCTTTATAATGATATATGAAAATCTGCATATAAATAAATCAGCATGTTTTGGAAATATAATTTTCTGAGAAAAAGTTATTTTATCANTGAAAAAAAAAGGAAATTAAGTAATATCATTACATCTAATTTATTAAAAACTCCTAATGATTCCATTTTGATTTGAACCTGGAAGGCCAAACTGATTTACTAAAACAGTTTATCCTGGCAATTCACTTCTTCACTTCTGTTTTGAAAAAG
>WEKW01003141.1:56116-77886 GCA_013389905.1 Sula dactylatra | reverse complement strand
CGCCCCGCCTCTCCCCGCCCCCGCCGCGCTTTCCCGCCGCCGGCGCGGCGCTGTGAGGGGAGGGAGGGGAGGAGAGGGGAGCGGCTTCGCTTCAGGGCCGGCAGCTCAGCTCCCTGCGTTACGCGGCGGGACGAGCCTCCCCGTCGCCGTCCCTGCGTCGTGGCGGACGGACGGTGTTTGAATAAACCCCACCCTGAGCCCCCGTCGTGGGGCATCGGCCCTCGCCGCCCTCACCCCGGGTCGCCGTGCCCGTGGAGCTGAGGGATCCCCCTCCCCAGGCTCGCTGCTTCACCCCTTTAATTGGAGAAGCCCGAGCGGTTGTGCAGAGGTGTCTCCCTCTGAAGGGGAAGCACAAAAAATAACTTCGGAAGATTTTTGTGTGCAAAAACGCTCACCGCAGTGCATCCGTCGTTGGACCGCTCTGGTTCTCCTGCGCCGTGAAAACAAGGCCGCTCCAGGGGCCAGCATGGGATGATCCATCCCTTGCTGAGCCTCAGCCCTGCGTAAACTTACCCAGCCATGGCTTAGGAGCCCAAAAAAATTTAAACCAAATAAATCGTAATTATTGCAGCAGGCCATCGGTTATTTTTCCTGAGTTTGGGATGTTGGATCATCCCGGAGCGTGGAAATGATAACAATCACTGAAGTGTCAAACTCCTCGGGAAGGAGTATTAAATCTATACATCCTCAGCCTACCACATCCTTCAGGCCAAGTTACTTCACACCAAGGATGTCCAGCAGCTTAAAGCGGCTTTTCGTGTAGCCCCTCGTATTCATTTAATTTATGTAATTACTCCTGTAACAGTAACTTTGTTCTCATCCTCACAGAGATGGGTTTTCTGGGAAGGCAGCACCTCTGGCATGGCATGCACCCTGCGTACACTGTGCCACCCCTACAGCCCTCACGTAGCCTCCAGCTAAACNAAAAAAAAAAAAAAAAAAAAAAAAAAGTCTTTTATTACTTCCAGAAAGGTTTGTCGCTTTCTAAGCAGCGAGGACAGTCTTATTCAGTCCTCGCCACACGAGAAGCAAACCGTTTCCAAATTCTTTCCAAAAGTTGCACAACCCAGAACTCATTGCAGTAATTTTACCTGGCAGCAGTATCTGCGGTTACATCCTTGTCTGAGGAGAAACTTAGAGGTCCTCAATTAAAAAAAAATGTGCTGAGAATAAAGAGTAGCAATAATGAAATCAAAGGATATTTTAGAAGTTAGGAATGCAGCAAAGTAGGGTTGCTTTAGATGTAATTTATCTACAACTTTAATGACTGCTGTCACTCTAGTGTTTGAGCATCTCAGAAAGTTTTAACAGCCAGATACTGTCATTTATTATGTCTAATAACACGTGATTGTCCCTAAGGAAGCCTGTCTTTGGAGTTGTCACGTAGGTTTGCTGGGCCTTTGGGGATATTTGCATGGTAAGTTATCACACAATGTGAAAAAAATGTAGCACAGTCTGGCCCTAAATTATTTAGCTGTGAAATGCTCTTGTAAAGTAGACGGGTATTATTTGTCTCACTTTAAAACGGTAAAATGAGAAACAAAGCTATGAGAAATCAGGTGAGTTACGGTACGTCCAAAGGAGTTCCTTTCCAAAATTAAAATTTGAAAACACATCTCTTTGATTTCCTTAATCTTCCCAAACAATAAATATCATGTATTTGGGGTTTTATGGATTTGTTTGGGTTTTTTTTCCTGAGCTGAAATAAACTATTTCAACTATAAACTATTTCCCTTTTACCTGCAGACTTTTGCTTTTCTGTTTTCAGAACATGAACTTGCTAAGGGCAGACAAGCAAAGAAATAAGACTCAAAAAAGATGTGGAAATGTTCTACACTTGCTCTTCATGCAAGCAGCAAAGATTGTGAGTAATAAAAAAAGTTAATTTCAAGCCCTGATTGTTTTAATAAAGAAGCAAATTAGAAAGAAGCTGTGATCCCCTGGGAGATAAGCTCTTAAGATCATCCGTAGGACTACAACTGATAAATATGCAGCTTGGTGGAAGAAAGACATACCCCAAAAAAAAAAAAAGGTTTCCAAAGCACATCTGAAGCCAGGCTTTTGAAACATGAACTATTTAGTTACAAACGAAGATTTTTTTCCTAGTGTTCTTACTCGGGAACTGCTGCAGATGCTGTTCTGGTAACATCCTGTGCCCGTTGAAGCCAGTGACAAAGTTCCCATTTATTTCATTGACTATGGATGTAGGCTGTTTGAGGGGGATTAAGGTCTGCGTGACAAAGCAGTATAATTATGAATAATTGCTTCTGTATAATACTAGTTTTTGATAAGCCATAGATTTGTGAAATGCTCTCTTTTACAAGCTAAAATTTCCCCGGCTGTGTTCCAATCCTACAGACAACTTTTGTGTGCACCAAGATCAGCGGACCCAACTTTATTCTACCTAAAATCAACTTCAGAGATTTCTTAGGGGTACATTTTATGCCCAAGAGTTCATGTGGACAAATCTTGGCTAAAAGTTGCATTCTTTTCTGAGATAGAACCTGCTTGGCTACAGGAGTTTGAAAAGTAGGAGGGTGCAAAAGCCACTGCTGAACAGTTACACAACCTACGTGCACGTCAGGGTAAAACTGCTTGAATTAGAACACAGTCTTCATTTTCCGAAGTGTCTTTGATTGCCCTAATAATTATTAGTCTACCTGTGGCCATGAAAGCTCGAACTAACCAGCTTTTGTTTTGGTATTTCTAGAGGCTTTTCCTTAACTTTTTGCAAATTCCATACATAGAACCTGAGTCTGAAATCGAAAACAAGCTTTTTTTATGAGCAGCAAGTTGTTGGTCAGTTCTTTCTCATGCTATTGTAGTTGTTGCCATTGCAGTTATGTTTTGTCAACTGCAATACTATACAGGGCCTAGTGTCTGAAAATCCTTTGGTCTGCTCCTCGTAGGCCAAATATTTTCTCACCTAGTTTGTGATTTGCAGGCACATTAGTTAGATAAGGAGGAGAAGGAATTTTCAACATAGCTTTTCGTTATCTGGGGCGTTTCGGCTGGGGGGGCGGTGCTCAAAATACTTCTGGGAGACAAATTCACGACTGCTTATTTGAGATCTTGCTCTCTAGCCACTCTGCACAGATCCTCCTCTGCTGTGAATGGATGTGAAGTGTTGACACCAGGAGAAGAAGTGACTCAGAGCTGTTCACGAGGGTCCCTGAAGTTTTGAACATGGAGATGGGGGATAAAAGAACCAGAAAATTCTACGGTTAAATTTAAAAACGTGCGTTACTGAAGAACAGACGAGCACCTGAAGTGTTTTCTTCAATCATTCAGTCGCACAAAACCATTTCTTTGATATTTTTTCTAAAGAATAAATATTGCAGACCAGAATAACTGAAAAAGGGCTTTAATTATGAAAAGCCTCACTGCTGAGCAAACAAGAAGTTAAAAGTGAGAATAAGCAAACTTAAACAGTGAAAAGGTGCTTAATTAAAAAATACCCATGTCAGCATTTGAGTGTGGAGTTTAGCGTGTTAAAGGGAAGGAAGTAAGTGGCTGGGGGATAAGTAATAAACAGTAAAATCTGTCAGCTCTAGGCTGCTGATCAAAATCCACACCAAGTCAGCAACATCTTAATGCCACGATGTTGAAGATCTGTGCATGGCCAGTGAGAAGCTCCTGTCCACATTACCAAAAACATTAAAACTCTGGGCTTTTACAGAGCCTCGGAAGCACTTAATCATACTATTTTGACAGGACTGTGTAAACTGGGAACTAAAGCACATAGAGAGGAGAATGTTACAAGTGCAGCAGGAGATTTGGGGGCTAAGTAGTCCCCAAATAGTAGTACGTGCTTGCCTTTGACAGCAGCTTTCCCGTTTGGCACCAGGCATTAAGGGCTACTCAAAGAGCCTGTGAAGGTTACTGGAGAAACAATCTGTTACCCTTCGGCTGCCCCGGAGTCCAGCACGTGAGCGGTCCAGCAAGCCTGCCCGTAGAAATGGAAAGCAGGATTTTTTGAAATCACTCTTTCACCGGACATGAACATTAGGTAAAAGTAAAGAAAGATTATATTTACTATTATTAACATACTAACAATGTCATTAATAACTTCATAGAGACAGGAGCACAGAAGTAAAATAAAACCAGATTATAGCCACCCATATGCTGAGCCAGCTCCAGCTCCAATAAATTTCCCTCTCTTTTGCTCCCTGACAAACTCTTAGGACGCTGACACAGCTGTCCCATAGCTGAAATTCATGTCTCAGGCAAAACTTTTGTCATAGGACTTGCTTTTGCTGAAAAGGAGCGTTGATGTGGGGACACACATGCCCTCGGACAGGTTATAGGGATACTTGTAACCTCACACATCCAAATGCTCCCTGCGGTTCTCTTCATTCACGCTTCCCTTCCCCCAGGGATTTCCTGTGAACCATAACCCAATTAATTCCTGAACCGTTAACACACTTCCTAAAGGATTACTGAGCTTTCCCCCATCCTGCCCTAAAGCTTTCGGGGTGTTTACTTCCCTGGCATGAGCAGGTGGAGCCATCTGCTAGCCAGGCAGTAAACAGAATTTGTTAATGACTGCCTCAGTGTGATAGAAATCTAAGCAAACCATTAATCCATTACGTGGTAAATTGCTTAATGGGGCAGGGTGTATTCCTGTACGTAGAGCTTCTTTAGGCCCTGGCACCCATATTTCATGTGAACTAGTACATGGGACTTTAAATGAACATGATGTATACAGATTATTACCAGCAGCTAGCTGAGACTAGAAATAAAGACAGCCAGTTGCTGAGGGGCAGGTTTGGGAGACTTGAGGTCTCTTCCTCTGGCTGCCTGTGCTCTCCCTGGGTAAACAAACAGCTTCAGTCTCTCGGGCTGATCTGGCATAAATCTCAACAGTGCCAACATCTCATCCAGAAAACATTCAAAAGCAAATGCTGTCACGAAACCTGAATATGAGTGAGTTCACAAGCTGGAACATCACTTAATGTAGTTTTCTGTATAATTCTCCCAGCTGCTCCAGACTGATTCCTACCTCTACAATCTTCCCATCTACTTGCTCCCTTCAGTTACTTCATCAGTATCTGAGTTCACCCCAAATAATTTTACAAAAATATCTCCATTTTGCTCTTCTTTCACTGCTTGTAGAGAAAGACGTTGATGATTTTCTATTTCCTTAACCAATAAATGCCAGACGTCTGACGTGTGGGTTGCTGTATTGTGTAGGTCTCAAGATCACATTTGACCTGATCCAAACCCCAGTGCAATTAATTTTTTCTTCCATTTACTTCAGGGGGTTACAACTCAAGGCTGTTGAAAGAAAATTAAGTCTTACTAGTAATCAAAACTATTCTTTATCCAAAGGATGAAGCCTGCTTCATATCAGACTTGATTTACCCATTCAATAATACTTAAATTAGGTCAAAACAAAGAGATTCTTATATACAGCATAAAATTAACTGGTGGAACTTGGTGCGGTAGGAGAGTGCAGAGGTTAATGAGACGATGTCTGGTTTTGCATGTGGAGTCTTGTGTGGAAACCAATGAGTGGGCCATGCTACATAACAGCAACACAAGTGAGTTTTTACCCTCACAATAAAATTAGACTGTTTGTGTTACCGTGTTCTTGCAATCTCCCATCTGTTTCTCTGTGCCTGTTGTCTTGTATTAAATTATGAGCTCTTGGAATGGATGACAACAAAGGTCTTTTGGTAGATACTTTGACAGCCTATATCGGTCTTATGTCAGTAAAAAAATACGGCAATTTTGCCTAAAAGCCCACCCTTATTCAGAGGTGGCACTGAGGTAGGGATTAGAAATAAAAAGTGGTACTGAACAAATGGTAAAAAAAGGAAAAAATCGTACATACTGCTGAAGGCAGCTAACTAACCCTGTAAGGAGCTTGGTATGAAATGTAACATCCCCAGGATCACTCTGATTCAAACTAATATTTAATTCATAGCTTTTTGAGAGGAAAATGGCACAATGATTCCCCTCCCCTAGTTTTTTTTCCTTTCCTTTTTTCCTCTGAAGTTTAATTTACCTTTTTACCTTTGCATTAAAGATGTAGAAACCCCAGCTCAACGTTCTCCCTAAGCACCATCTGAGAACACACTGTTATGCAGCACAATATGCTTGAAATGCTTGAAACTGAGTCAGCTCAGGTACTTCAGAGCTTGTTAGTTTTTGCTCAGGCAGTTTGGACGTCTCTGCACCATGGTTGCCAGCACTGTGGATTGCAGGAGGGTTTGTTAATTCAGCTGCGTACTAAATATACGCAGCCAGCAGAGGTTCAGGGCAGTGCCTGTGTTGGGGATCGTGGAGCAGAGACATCAAAGTAGCTCTGCAGACCAGTCTACCGCCAGCAGAGATTCATCAGAGAAAAACTGCTGTGCCGAGCCAGAAATGACTTCATGTAGCACCTTGTCACTGTCCTCCCAAAGTTACTGTTTCCAGGAGCGTGACGTGTGGCACAGAGATGCTTGAGCTGGTTCAGGGCAAGACCAGCTGAGCTCTGGCAGGGGTTTACTAGCCCAGGCTCAGCACCCTTTCAAGGCAACTGCATCGCTCCTAGACCCAAATTGGCCCCAGAACAAATACCGCTCCATTTGTATGCACTGCCACTCCTGAACCAGTAAATCATATTGAAGCCAAGCTGACTTGGCACAAAGCCACCTCAAGTACATCTCAGTCCAGGCAGTGCTTTAAAAATAAAGAATTCAAGTCACAACTCAAAGTGAACTGGGTGAAATGTAGTGGTCCCTGCGATCTAGGAGGTCAGACTAATTGATAACATCGCTTTGTTCTGGTGTTAAATCTGTGAATTCACAGCTGAGGCTCCAAAGCAGAGGGATGATAATAGCAAGAACAGAGCCAATAAGGAAAAAAGCTGAGTGGCTGGCAGAGCCATGGCTGCAGTGAGGCAGGTACTTCTCAGTAGATCAGAGTAGGCAAAAGGGAACAGTTACGTGCCCCTGAAACTGGGGGATGAACAGAGAATCCTGGTAACAAAAGAGAAATTCTGCCTTGTGGATATGGGTAGAATCATTGGGATGAGGGAGAAGGAAGGATTCATGCAGGGAGTTCCTGCAAAGAAGTGGGAGGTTTCTATAGGAAGAACTCGCCGGGGACTGAAGGATTGCCAGAAGTCCTCAATTGGCACAGTGAGTTTAGAGAAGAATATTAATAAAATATGCAGTGCCTCCTGGTAACAGTGTTAGTAATAACTATCAAGATAAATGTTAACATTGATATAAATAAAGCTGTATTGCTTTAAGTCAGGAAGATACTATTTTTCCGTATTGAACAATTAAGTGCATTGTGTGCACTTATAGACAGAGAAGGCTGGAAGGGGAGGATTTATACTGTCTTCTGAAAGATTCAACACTGACCACTGTCAGAGAGAGGGTACTACATCGGTCTCTTTGGGAATGACAATTTCTCTTTTCTGCAACAACCACAAAATATTTGTGCTCAGAGTTCAGAAGCTTTGGCCTCACTTAATTTGATACTAAAAGATCTTGGAAGACAGAGATATATAAAACTGCCAGCATGATTTAGTGAGAATCTTGTTTATGTCTCTGCATAGGAAGAGTTTGTCTTATGATAAGGCAGGAGCTTAAAGTAAATCCTGAATGTAAACATATAAATAAAATGGTTTGGTATTTACTTTAGACTCTAAATTCTAGCTCCCAAAATATAAGTAAAATGGCTTGCTGTTTACTCCAGCTCGCACTTGAAATGCAGGCTAGAACGCCATAGGTTTGTTCTAGTTTAGCGGCGTGCTAATAATTGCAGATACACCATCAATTGTGCTGGCATATTCATTTAATGGATTGCAGTTGTTGCTATAAACAAATGGTAATTGCTTGGAATTTAAAATACACTGTAGTTGCAGTTTTAACATTGAACTTCTGTGTTACAAAGATGGTAATTGTGGCATCTTTCAGTTCGGTCGGTTTAAAATACAGGGGCAAGGGCAGTTTTGCAATGAAGGCCAAGAGAAATAGGAGAATGCTTCAAGTCAGGGAGCAGCTAGGTTCCAGTCCTGCTCCCCTTACAGTGCACAACAAAACTTCCCTCCCAGTGCAAGAAATTAGGACTGGCCACATATGAAACCACACAGAGATTTCCAAAATGGAGCCTTCAAGCTTCTGCACATAAATCAAGACTTCTCTTGTTATAACCAGAGTGGATTTGCTGGCAGGGGGGAAAAAAAGAAGAGGAGAAGGCGATCATTCCTGATGCCAAGTTTGCACGACGGGAGTATGGGCGAGGCTGCCAACCCCTTCCCACACCATGGCTCCAGCTGCAGCGAAAGTATGGGCAGAAATCTCCCCGAGCCCTAACCTTTCCATCGCGCAGCCTAGGTTTTATGTGAGGAAATAGCCTTTGCCCTATACCCTTATGTTCTGATACATTTAAGTATCCCTCCTTCTAACTATATGCACTGAAATCTCATCTCATAGTAAGATTTCCTCGAACAAGTGAGCCTATCTATTGTCTCTGCCTTTCACGGTCCCAACCTCCCACCACTTCTGCTCTGCATATGGCATTTATCTGACCCTGAAAAATCAACCTAAACCAGCAGAAAACCACCCCATCAAAAAAAAAGAAAAGAAATAAAACCACAGATACAAGACCCCCTCCAAAGAGATATTTTTTGCTGATCTAACGAGCTGGGAGTGAAGGAGGAGAGAGCAGGAGCACCACTCTTGGCAGCAGCAAGCTGCCAGAGGCTCAGGAATTTCACAAAACTTCACCTATAGGTCCCTCAGGTAGGTTAAGCAGGATGAACCTGAACCACAGAGGTGTCATCTAGGTGAGGTATTCTGTACCTACAGCTTGGCAAAGGTATCCTGATTGACTTGTGTGTACCTGTCAGTCAAACAAAAATAAATGTTGCTGTTCTGATGGAGGATTATAGGTCAGCTGGGAAATTAGTTGTGTTACATTCTGTTACACCCTATTACTTTTAGTCCCGGTGCTCATATCTGTGAAGTGTTTATCTAGGGTAACTGCCTGGCATTTGTGAGAGTAAGAATGAATAACCAAGCTTTTTACTGTCACAATAATAACAAAGTATTAACGGTGAATTAAGGAACAGAATGAGAGAAAATCCAGCCATGCAGCCATTCCTGCCAGTTAGCGTCTAACTAGATAGTCAGATGTGGAAATGTTAATGTATCTGGGTAAAAGAAGGAGTGATATAATCACACCGTGTCTATAAACATAAATCAAGATCAGTAAAAACACTGGCTGCAAAAAACACTGGCAATCCACCCTCATAGATTCTGAGGGTGGATTCAGCAGCTTTAAGACTACAAAACTTAATTTCCTGATCACCTGTACCTTTGGCATCCTACTTGTATACCCTAAAAATGCTTCAATATCTTCCTGTGCCAGTGGTTGCACTGAGTTCCTGAAAATATGTGCATGTATTCTAGGAGAAGAAACATTTAAATGCATTAAGGATGGAGTAGAAAAAGAAAAAAAAAAAGACTTTACAAGCAAAAAACCCTCTAACTCAATCTAATTAATGTTCAATTTATATTAGAAAACCACAAAAATCTATAAAACTAGTGGTTATAAGTTAACCTAGAAACAGCTATAAACCTATATTCCTGGGCTTTTAGAGCTTGGCTGCACTACAAAATGTTTCTTCCACATTCTGTAAAGTTGAGCTTCAGTGCTACTGACCATCACCTGCAGAGCTGGCCAAATCCGGGTCCACACAGTAGAAAAAAGTTTTGAACATAATTTCTGACCCAAGCATTGGATACACTCGGGCCTGGTTAAAACATATAAGCCAAGGAAAATCATCGGAAGGCTTCTTTAGAGCTTTAGAGATCTTTAGATCTTTGGAGATTCTTTAGGGATTTAATCACCTCTCTCAAACATGGCCACGTTTTCTCATGCGTGCCCTTCCCGCATTGACAAGATGCAGCTGAGTCAAATTCTCCTGGCACTATAAATGGGAATAAACTGTGTCCCTTAATTTTCAGGTGAAAACAATTCACTTCTTGAAACAAAACTGTGTCTCTGCCTTCATTTTCTTCCTATTTTCCCCTCTGCCAGAGCACTACATCCATCATTTTCCTTCACTAAAGACAATCTCTTCTGTTGACTTGTCTCAAACAACCGTAGGATGAACTTGCTGTCAGAAAACACCTTTGGATGTTTGGCTTGACTGAACTGTCATTGACCCATCGCATGAACTCACTCACACTCTCTCTCTTTTTTTTGTTGTCCCGCTTACATGGGAAATGAAGGGGAAAACCATAAAAATAACGAGCACGTAAGTAACACTGCTGGGGAACAAACAGCTCAGAGGAAGAGCAGTGAAAAATCATACACAGCAGAGAAAGACTCCCAAGATAAACGCAAAGATTTAGGGCAGCCAGACAGTAATTGCAGTGCTTGCAAAACAGTGTGCACGCGCTGCATTATTTACAGCAAACAACGCGTCCAGTCGACACAGCCCGTTCCCTGTTCCTTAGGCCAGTGATTTTCTTTTGTTTTGTTCTCTCCCTTTTTGATCAGATTTTCCAAATAATTTTCCCACTGCTTTGGCCTCTCGTTTGCAGTTTTATAGGCTGTTACAAGCACTGCTGATATCTGATGTTCTAAACCCGAGATGAGTTAGTTAATTTGGATTAGTTGTAACAGGAGTGCTGTAGGTTGGATAAGCTTTACCCTAGAAGGCAGGTTTCTAGGACAAACAATATTTATGAGCATAGACATCATTTGCTGAGGGCAGTGAAATGTGGGCCCTTTGGAGGAAGACTGAGAGAACAAAACTGAAACCACTTCTGAGCCTGGCGCCCTGACTTCTGGGATTTGTATATATGAGAGTGCGTCATCATTTTCCACATTCTTCCCTGCTTAATACCCACAAAATGTCCTCCTGTTTGGCCAGTATTTATGCTGCAGCATGCAAGTGATGTGCGGGTATCGCTCAGGAAGCAGCCCTCTTGATCAGACTACAGGTCTTGGCTGATGCGGAAGCAAAATGTGAAAGTTCCACTCTCTGTTCATATTGAGATTTTGGGTTGCAGAAGCAAGTTTTGGCAGAAAAGATACAGTGAAGTATCCATGTGGAATAACAGTACTTTTGCAGGAAAACAAGAGACCAGTATAGTTTCTGTACTCAAGTGATTATTTTTTTTTCCAAGAAAATCTACTTGTGAGTGGTTTAACCTGTGTTATCTCATAGTTCAGGGCATATTTCCCATGCATTCTTTCGCATGTCTTTATCAAGACGAGTCACTCCATAAACTTGATGCAAAGCTGCTCCTTTTCCCCATCAGCAAACATACTAACTGGGTAGCAGATGACTCACCTTCTCCTGATGTACCACTCCCAGTGTACCTCTGTGATACCATCATCGCCAGATGCTCATCTCCTGAGTCCAGCCCCACATAATCCTAAAATTGAATTAAAGTTTATAAGATTTTTAAAGAAGGTTGGAGTGCTTTTCTTTTATGCTTTTAAGGATCCCTATTTTTGCTTTACTTTCCCATTGTGAGATCTAGAAACTACCTTTGTTTTAGAAAGCAAGCTGAGATTTCCTCAGGTTTCCCATTATTCCAGAATTTCAAACCTGAAAACCTCACATATTTCACGGGTCATGGTAAAATTGATGAAGATGATCACAGTGCTCGAAACAAGCCTCATAAGCTCTTTTCTTCTCTCTAAATACCAGGTGAAGAACTGCCTAATTTTCAGACCACTTCTCATGTAACTGGAGAGGAAAAATCAAACGACTGTTTGACAGAATGGATCTTTCTGATAGGGACTGCCTGGGATTTCAGTTTTCTGGACTGAAACGGATTGGGCTGTGTGGACAACATGCAGCTTGGGATGAGGGCTGGGCTGGAAAAGGCTGCTGCTGAAGGAAGGGCAGTCTCTTCACCCCTCATCCCTGCCACCCCCATAAACTCTGCCTGGGGATGTATGGGCATGCAGCGTAGCTTGCTAAATGCATTGTATTATCCCTCATGGTAACATACACAGATGCTTCTTATAGGCGAGCACTCCAGGGACACTCAGAAGCTGCTATTTTCTCTGTCTCATCAGCGAAGGCCTGTAGGTGCCTGCAAATGGATGTGTGCCCGAAAACTGTAGGCGTGCTTGGGACAGGTTTAATCTAGCTAAGCAAGGTACGAGAGTAAAGGTGGTTTGGTGGCACAGCCTTTTGGTGCGATACGGCAACTGGCGAATACACCCAGAGTCCCTGGTGGGTTTATGTGGTCTGTACCAAAGGCAACATTGCTCTATTCCCAGGTTAAACTAAAGCTGCGCTGGAAGATACACACTTCACCTACACGTGTTGCAATCCAGCCTGTAATTGCCATGAAGCCACACTCCGGGTGGCTCTCAGCGCGGTGTATCTGGTGACGTGTGCTATCTGGCAGGAGAAGGAGATGACATCTCAGACGTTGCATCCCTCGGGACTGAATGCAGATGCCCGGGCATGAAGCAGAGGTGGGGTGTGCAGTAACACCAGTGCTGCTCTCTCGCTGGATGTGCAGGGTGCACTACACCAGGTAGTATCGGTGTAGGTGCCACAGGCCCTCTTCCTATGTTAAACCTGTCCCTAGGATATATCAAACAGTGGCATATAAGAAGGGATGTTAGCTCTGATGTTCCTAGCTGATGCTGTCAGACTTAAATCCCCCCTGTAATTATAACTGGCCACTTTTCATATGGTTTTTTTTTAATTTGCAGTTCACCATTCCTGTGCATTCAGCATGACTGTGCTACAAGCAGGATGTATTTATGTGGTGGATGATGTTTCTCTAAAGGGCTAATCCTAGAGATCCTCAGGGGAAAGAGGTTCTTTGAACATTATAAAACTGCATATTTGCCTACTGCTAATTAGGCAAATATAACCTCCAGTTTGAATCTTCTTGGAGACTGGGAAGAAGAGAAATACCCTGAAAGCAGGTGGGAAGAGGTTAACAAATGAAACACAGGCTGTGAAACAGAAATATTCTTTCTGGCTGAGAGATGGTAGGCAAAAGCACTCATCAAGCACGGAGTCTCTTTATCTCCTGACAGTGCCACAGGGGACAGCGAGATGCCTGCAAACCAAGGTCATTGCCTCCCTCTTTGAAGTAATGCATTACTACATACTGGCACAGAATTAAAAGCTGGACCTCCAGCACAGCCAAACCGATCGAGTGACACAAGTCAGGCAAAAAAACGTGGAAGAAGGCAGAAGTATCAGCACCCAAACCCTCAGATACTGAGAGCTAAAAGAGATGAGGAAATTATCCAGTCTGCCCTCATTTGTGGTTTCATTTTTCCCCCAATTATATCTCCACAGAATCTGATAACCTGTCATTTAAAGGGGAACTAAAAGTCAGTAATCTATGGATGGTAGGTAAATTAAAACTCCCCATTTTGAGTTGGGAATCAGAGGAGAAAATTAAACATTTTTAGGATTAAATCCTGCAAAGAATTATGCATGCACTTACCCAATGGACTAGACAGACATACACAAACTAGTAAAGAGGGCCAGACACTGGCGTGAACACTTGTCTATGGGTGTCTATACTGTTCAGTTGTTGGCATTGCTCTTGGTATGGCATTGGCTTCTGCTGACTGACCCAGGCGTGGTCTGAGAAGGCCATGGGTCAGCAGCTCTTCCTGGCCAGCAGAAGGAAGAAGCCACCCTGTCCTGGGGAAGAAGAACGGGAGCAGGGCTCGGCTGTATCAACAGGAGTACTGACATGGCGTTTGATCTCAGGTCAGAGGATGAGCCCTGACCTTCTTTATTTACAGGTATAGATATAGTCCATTAGCTTATCTGTGAGCCTAAAAAATGCCTGAGCTTTTAAAATACCTCCCGTTGATGCTTTTTAGATGCCACAGCGTCGCCTGAGGAGGAGGAGCAATGAGGGCTCTTTGGAGTAAAACTGACATAACATTTATCAAAGGCTGAGTGTCCTATTAGTTCCCAAGAAATAGCAAAGCTCTCCAATATTAAGCAGATGTCGTCTATTCATGTCTGAAGATGCTGTCACAACAAAGGGGGAGAGGGAACAGGGAGGGGGAGGCTCTGTGTTGAGGAACACAAAAACTGCAACCCGCTCCCTCACAACCTCCACTAACTCCCGGTCAGCTTGAGAGGTTTCTAGCCTAAATATCTGGTCCTGTATGTTGATGTAGCATGACAAGAGGATGTAAAGAACAAGAAGAGGCTTTCATCAGGGTCTTGCATGCACCACTAAGCTCTACAACTTCCTCCCTTTCCCTCAAGCAGGGGCTTTAGCTGCCTGCGCTGGAAGAAGCGCCGATATGGTTCAGCTGTAGCCTTGGGTCAGCCTGCTGTTACATGAGTGCGTGTGAGGAGCTGCTGAAATATGAGAAGGGGTCTCCTTCCCCTATTTTAGGAGCTGGATTTAAGCTTGTATCCTTGCCTGAGTGATGCTTGAGGTTTGTCCGTGCCCTGCCTTGTACCTTGCTGATCCTGACCTGCTGACTTGGCTTTCTAGACCTGCCTTAATGCTATGGACTTGTCTGGCATCTGCTGGACTCTTGGCTGGACTTGGTCACTCTCACTGGACCTGCTCTGCTTTCCTTGCTTGGGTGCTGCGGGACCAAGCTCATGTTGGTAGGCTGCTGCCATCCTCAGCTCTTGGCTCCCCTTCTGTTGTGGGGCAGCCCCACTCCACCTGCCTCTCCACAGCTCCTGGCTGACCTCCAAACCCTGCAGGGGACTCTGGCCAGCCTACAGAGGCAGGTCTTGTCCTTGCAGGCTTCTCTGACACCTCTCAGCCGCAGTGGTCTCTGTCCCTCAACCCCTGAACTGCGCAGTGGGGACTGGGCAAGGCTATGGGGTTTACTAGTCAGATGCAACTAATCTCAGCCACCTATTCAGCAGATTTTAGTTGTTCAATGAAAATAATGTCCCAGATGTCAAAGAGGGCCCTGGATTGGGTCATGCTCTGTACTGAATGCCATGACCCCATACCAAAGGACTCTCAAACTGGTCACTGCTCTGGGTCATTTTTTGGGGGTATCACAACATATATGGCAGGAATGGCAGGAAGATGTGCCAGGGGAGGTTTAAGTTGGGTATTAGGAGAAGGTTCTTCCCCCAGAGGGTGGTGGAGCACTGGAACAGGCTCCCCAGGGAGGCAGTCACGGCGCCAAGGCTGACGATATTCAAGAAGCACTTGGACAAGGCCCTCAGAGCCATGGTGTGAATTTGGGGCTGTCCTGTGCAGGGACAGGAGTTGGACTCGATGATCCTTGTGGGTCCCTTCCAACTCAGGAAATTCCATGATTCTACGATACGGCTGTGGCTAAGGCTGGAGCCCCACCTCACGGTACTCCTCACTATCACCCCATGGGCTGGGTGCACCACCCAAAGCACTGCTCTGGTGGACCTGGGGAATCCCATAATTTTGTTGCCTCTGAGTTTGCCAACAAAGCCTGGATGTCTACCCAGCTTAACACACTCTCACTGTCCTCCTGCACCGCTCCTTTGGTTGCACCGATGTGCCCACGGGGCTCTGCTCTGAACTGCGCAGGGAACCAACAGAGCTTTTACAGAGAAGTAGGTGCACCACCTCTTTTTTTCTTGCTCTGTTCTCTAATCTTTCTCGCGGCTGTCCTCACCAAAACTATCATGTCAGTGCAGGACAGGAATGAACGGCGGGGTGCAGGAAGACTTCAAGCCAGTTGTGTCAGTTTTACATCATGTGAAACCTGGAGGGTAAGTTAAAAGTTACTGTGAGCTGCCTTGAGGATTAAGCTGCTTTCTTTGTCCTTGGAGTATTAGCTGGGGAGTGAAAGAAGAGGGAGCGCAGAGTATATGGACTTGTTCAGGGTAAAGCAGACAGTGGTAGTGAGACACTCTGTACAGGTTGTGCCTTCGTGTGTCCCCATACCTTCCCCTGATGTGACGTTACAGGTTGTTGATGAAGTCAGGTTGTTCCTCCAAATGGTCTGAGCTGATCCTGTCTGATGACTCCAATATTTCTGTGTAACAAACTAAGCTGTGAAGTATGCAATGAGAACGAATGAATTGCACTGTTTTGGTAAGACTCGAAGCTATATTACACCCAGTCAGTACTTTCCATGAACCATTCAGTTTTAAACCATTGGGTTAAAATGTAATGATTGCATGCCTATTTATTTGATGTCTTTTGAAGTTCACTATATGTCACTTTGAACAATTTGCTACAAGCAATGTAAAAATGAGACAGGGCTGGATCTATAGAATGAATTTATCTGGCAATTATTATGCTTGAGGGAATAAAAATGATTTGTTAAATTGGGAAGTAGTTGTAGGCTATTGAGGAGCAATGGAAATAATCTGCATGTAAATCATTATAACATCGAAAACGCACACGAGAACTTAGGGTAAATCCATAATTAAAAAAAAAACAAAACCACCAGACATCTGCAAGAAAGTAAGTATGGATTTAGATATTTCAGTATAAATTCAGAGGAAGAAGAGGTCATTCTTCATGCTATGGACAGGGGAACTGTAGAACTCCTTGCCAGAGGCTGAGGATGCAGAAAGTTTACCTGAGTTAATAGGGAAATTAGGACAGGATTTAGAGAGGAGAGATCTGTTAAGGATTACCACGTAGACCAACTCCATCAGGTTCAGGAAGTTCTCTGAGATGGAAGTAGTTGGGAACTGTAGTTGGTGGGGAAGTATCACTTCTTCTTTCTTTGACATCTGCTCATGGACGCTTTTGGAAAAAGGGCAGCGGACTACTTGCACATTCGGTCTGAATCAGTATCCCTGTTCCTTTGCCCTTACTATATCATCATTTATTTATTAACACTAAACCATTAATATGAATATGAAAAAGCTGACTAATCATTTTGTTAACTCTTCTCATATGATTTTTAAAGCAAACCCTACATCCTGAGAATGTTTTTACAAACCAACATTACATTTCTTAAATGCATGTGATGGGATGCATTCAGTTCAGTGAGAGTATAAATACACCTTTCATACATTCATCAAATGCTCACAAAATTGTGGATTTAGATTACAAATTATGACATGTTCTTCTACAATAATGTAGAGCAAATAGAAGGTTTTACCTCCTGCTACAATAATAAATAAGCTATTCTGGAAGTTAACAAATCTCTTTCCAAATTCCTAGGAAATGAAAATTTAAGACTTTGCTTCTTATGTTCCTCCATCATGGATGTTTTGGGAAGTAATGAAATGAGCATTACCATGTGATTCAGAGACTAGCTTTACAACGTGTTTATGCTTGTCTGAATATAGAGCTCAGCCAGTGTCTCAGTTTGTTGGTAACGCAAAATGTTTAATGGTGTCTCTCATGACAGCCTGTCACCCTGTGTGGGACAGAAGAAACACTGGCTCCAGACCAGGGTCCTGAGCGACCTTGCCTTGCCAGCCATTATCAGAGGAGCATCACGATCCACTGTCTTGGGTAAGACATCAAATCTCCATTCAGAAAGTGACTAATCTCCTAAAACATATTTCACTGAGGCTGTGACTACTGGACACGTGTAACATTGAGCATGCTGAGAAGGTACGATTCTTACACATGCCTTCCCATTTTGCAAATGGTTTGGATTCACTATTTGCATGTGTAAGATATACAACAGTGGTGTAGCTCCACTATTCATATACACACAAGGGTATCGGCATACCATAAATAAACGGTTGTGAAAGGCATAGAGACTGTAATAGCCTTCTCTTTCAGAATAGAGTATACCTTTCTTTTTAAGCAGAGCTGTGCGCTATCAGTTGGAAAATTCACAATTGTTTACCTTGGAACTAGCATTGTGGCCTTCTAAAAGCAGGATTCGTGTCCAGCAGTCTTGCTTGCTCAGGAAGTATTGATGAAGACATCAAGCTATTATGTCTATTTTGTTTTTAACACCACCGTCAAATGCCAACTTGTATTTATCCAGAAAGCTGTCAAGGGTTTTGCATGCCAGTGTGTTTTCTGCCAATTTAAACCTCTTAGTGAAAGTTTCAATATTTGCCATGCTCTGTTCTTTCCCAGTCATGGCTAGGAACATTAAATCACAAGAAAATCCTGAAGGCGAGCAATCTAATAAAGCAGTCCTTTGTTTTGTGGCTGGCATGATAATTCAAACAGAAGGTTAGTCAAAAAATCATGCTTTTCTGAATGCCGTGGGGAAGTGAGAGGGTGAGTACCCTGCCTCTTTCTAACTACCGTGCCACAGCACTAAGAAGCAAATTTGCATTTAATGCAAGGGATGAAAGTGTAAAAACTCATTCAGTGAAATAACAGCAAGTTATTTTCACAGCAAGGTGCTGCTCATGTTGGCTGGAACTTCCACAGCTTCCTGGGGATTTAGGGACTACTGCATGATTTTGTATAATCCACTTGGCTGGGCTGCCTGACCCTCAATGTGCCATATCTAATGTCTGCTAACCCAACTCCGTATCACCTTGTGGAAGGAAGCCTTAAAATATATTTTAATTTACCTGCTTTGTCACCTGTTATCAACGTGACCATATTCCATCACCTCGCATTCAGTATTGGTAAACTGGCCTGGCTACACGGCAAACTAGGAGCTGCTCTGATTTCAGACTGCGCCCTGGGTTTGGTTGTTTTGGGGTTTTGTTTGTTTGTTTGTTTTGTTTTGTTTTTAAATACCTGTAAGTTACTTCATGCGTGAAGTGGAAGAAATTGAATAGTCTGAGTAGTGGTGAGTAGGTTTCTGTCTGGTTTGTTTTTGCTAACCGTTGCTATCACCACCTCTCAGCCGGTAGGTAAAACAGCTCTTAAACAACTGAGGTTTTCATGCATTGTCAATGTAGGGGTTAACACAGAAAGATTCTTCAAACACTCTAATACTGAGTGGTGAATGATTATTTTTCTTTTGCCTCAAGTACTCAGCCTATGCTTTATAGTTTTGTCTTTGAGATGAGCATGTGCTGCTTCAAAATGGAAGCAGAAATGGCTTCAAATTCCCTGGCAAAGCTTCTCATATAGGATACAGATCATCTCAGCTTATCTGGTTCAAGCCTGTCTGCACGTAACATTGTTTTCTTTGGAAGTGCAGTATTGTTGCTCTGTGCTTCATTGTTCTCATTTCCTACAGTTGCACTTGTGGCAAAAGAAAAATCAGCTTTTTGTTCCTCTTCTCTTCAGCATCAGTGGGTAAATCACTGCTCATGTAGGTCGAAACATTTTTTCCTTAGAATTGTTTGGACTCAGCCTTCAAACTTCTTGTCCCAGATCCACTGCCTACTGCAAAGAGGAACAATGTTGGGTGACTGGCAGCAGAACTGAGCAACTGGAAAGATATGGAGCATTTGGTGGTCAGTGCAGCCTTCCTGACAGAGTGGCAGCGCTTCAGCATTGTTACTTGTCGGGCTCCTCATTTTCTCTGACAGCAGGTACTGGGAAAGAACCGCAGTGGCTCTGCCTACAAGAAGTTGCAAAGCATTGCCTGGAGAGACCCGTATCTCCCGATCTCCTGAGCCACTCTTGGGGTACAACTCACTGTAGTCAGTAAGATGGAGCCCTGCAAATTGCTGGCTGTCATTGGGATGCTGCTAAGCTACAATAACATAAGGAGTTAATTTCTGAACATACAATGGATTTGTAGATCAACCCTCCAGTCTCTGTAAAGGACAGGAACCTTGCATTTTGTACTGCATTAGGAGAAATGGGTAGCAGGAAGGTTTTTGCCACCAAGTCAAGATAAGCATTATCAAACATAATCTCTGCTGTGCAGTGCTAACCATCTGACACAACTTCAGTCTGCTTATCCCTCCTGGGCCAGTAGCAATTCAGTCACAGCTTAAGTGATATCTCTGCTCAGTCTTCTGGCCACAGGAGTGTGTTGAATGCTTAAGAGCTGGAAGAGTAAAAGAGGGGAGCAAAGGCTGGAGTCTCTACCGCTTTCAAAGGATGGCTGTCTTGGGCTAACAAATCCCCACACAGCTAGACTTTAACCAGCTCCTCAAAAGAACTTGTGAAGCAAGCAAACAGATTGACACCCTAAAATCCCTAACTGGCTTGCCTCTGCCTACTAATAAAGCACAGCTGCTGTTAACAGAGCATAACAGCAACGGTGCACAGGGTTTTTGCCACTCACAGGGAGAAGAATGCTGGCTTCAGCAGCAGCACAGCTTCCTCTAAAATGCCTGGCAGTACAGATGGAGCCACTGCTGAGTAGTCAGTGCTACCTGCTGCGTTGTGGACTTGCATGTCCGAGGGTCATCAGCTTCCTAACAAAGGTCTAAAAACTGGAGGAAAAAGCCACCCAGACAACACATCTATTTCTTTTGGTGGTGCTAGTAAACAGAGAGCCTTTAAAGTGAACAAAATCAAAATCCACCACACTATGGAGCGGGCAAACACCACCCTGAGTGGATGAAAGGAAAGATGTGTTTAGAATTAAACTGATCTATTGCTGTTCCCCAGAATCCCAAATACATCTTTTTTCCCCTAAAGCAGGATATTTCATTTTGCCAACAGAAAGAATCCAAAGCAGCAACCCTCAGCGGGGATGAAATCAGACTGTGAAACAAGCTAGACCTGCATCAGCGTGATGACGCATTTTGAAGACTGGAAACTGTTAGAACAAAAGCAGAACATCACTGCACATGGTGCTAAGCAATGCTGCTACTGCTTAGAAATAGCAACCACTTGATTACACTCACATAATGTCCCCATGCCAAGATTTGTGAATTCACAGCTCCCATGTCCAGTAACAGATTTTTTTTTTTTTCAACTCTCTTTATTCTGCTGTTTTTCCCATGAACATCATGTAAGAAGACAGTTTGTGGTGTGCTACTGCCACAATGCCTGCACGGAGGCACAGGTATCGTTCCAGATGCAGAGCTTCCTGACTCTTTTCTATGCCTGGCACCACCAGAAGAAAGGAAGAAGGTAATCTGCTTTGAATCCCATTTCATCTTCTGCAGCAGCTCTTAATTAAAAAGAAAAATCCATCTGTCACCTAGGGTGCACAGCAGTACAGAGTTCCTCCTGAAGCACCAGCACAAGAATCATAGAATCACAGAATGTCCTGAGTTGGGAGGGACCCACAAGGATCAAGTCCAACTCCTGTCCCTGCACAGGACAGCCCCAAATTCACACCATGGCTCTGAGGGCCTTGTCCAAGTGGTTCTTGAATATCGCCAGCCTTGGCACTGTGACTGCCTCCCTGGGGAGCCTGTTCCAGGGCTCTGTCACCCTCTGGGGGAAGAACCTTCTCCTAATACCCAACCTAACCCTCCCCTGGCACATCTTCCTGCCATTCCCTCGGGTCCTGTCGTTGGTCACCAGAGAGAAGAGATCAGCCCTGCCCCTCCTCCTCCTCCCCTTGTGAGGAAGCTGCAGACCACCATGAGCTCTGCCCTCAGCCTCCTCTTCTCCAGGCTGGACAAACCCAGTGACTTCAGCTGTTCCTCGTACGCCTTCCCCTCTAAACCCTTCACCAACTTCACTGCCCTCCTCTGGACGCTCTCCAGTAGCAGCTTTATACCCTTGATGTCCTGCGGTGCCCAAACCTGCACCCAGCGCTCGAGGTGAGGCTGCAGCAGCGCAGAGCTAGAGAGCTCAGTTTCATTTCAACCAACGGCTTCCAGAAGAGCCTGGTAAGGCCGCTCCGCGGCTGACTTGCCATCCAAGCCCACGTAGATGAAAACCACACCGTTCCCCCTCTCCCTTGGCTGCTGCGTGGGCTCCGTGTGGCCCCGCGGCCTCGGCCGGACGAGCGCTCCCGCCAAGGCGATGGCGCCCATAGCCCACGCCCTGACCTCGCTGGGCTGCTTCTTCTGCCAGCCCCGAGCCAAGCCTAGCCGA
>WEKW01003141.1:0-55710 GCA_013389905.1 Sula dactylatra | reverse complement strand
GGGGTGGTGTTCGGATCCCGTTAATGGATGTAGGATTTGAGTCGTTCCTTGGAGTGCGTCAGGGGTGTAGGTGGACTTGGGATGGGCTGGGGATGTCGTGAGGTGAGCTGGGATAATGTGAGGGTTTGGGACCTGTGGGGTGGGAGTGAGATTTGGGGGTGTCTGGGGTGCCTGAGGGGTGCGTGGGGAGAGTTGTCAGCACAAAAGAGTGCTCTTATGAGGGGGGTGGCTCTCAAGGTGTCTGAGTTTATTGAAGAGTGTGGGGAAGGGGTGCTTTAGGGGGTTTTGGGACACTTGATGTTGGGGAGAACAGGTGAACGGAGGCCAGGTATGTGTAATATGGTGAGTGGAACAGGATGGATATGGGAAGCGTTGTTACGTGGGCTGGGGAAGGTATGGAGGTGAACTGGGGGCTCTTAGGAGGCTTCAGGGTATACGCTGGTGGGGGTGGGCGCGTATTTGGGAGCAGGTAAGGTGGCTGATGTTTTTGAGAGATTAATGTAGGGGTAGAGCTTCAGAGCCTTACAGAGTTGTTACGGTGTGGTTTGGGCAAGGAGGACTGTCCATTGAGGCAGTGCAGTTGATGCGGGAGCTGAATGTTGGTGTTTGAGGTGTGTGTAACGTGTTATTTCTGGTAATTCATGGGAGTGTGTGTAGACACAGTATTTGTGATGGTAAAAGTTTTACATGCTTCTCTTTGGGGATAAAAATAAAGCCTATAGGATTTATAGGAGCCTATATGCTATTGATATCCACAAATCTTGTTTTAAAAGTTGAGATAGCATCATGCTTTCAGATTGGTTTTATTCACTGCTAAATCTGGAGAGTGGCTCTTGTTGCGCTGTAGGTTTGTGATATCAGTAGCTTGGTCAGCGCAGCTGTGAGCATTGAGGGAAAGGAGTTGGGAAGAAGCAGATAGATACCGTTACTGCAGTCTTAGAAGATGAGAAATTTAACAGCATTTCAGATTTGCTTTTTTATATATGTGAGAAGATGATAAAATTCACCTAGCGATCCTGCAGAGAAGTAGTAACTCTCCCTTGTAAACCATGTCTCAGTTGCTTTTCTCTTGTTGTTGCTTGAGACTGAAACCACTGCTTGAGCTGCAGCTCTATGAAATGTTTTGTGATTCACTGAGTCAACCTGAATCTCTTCTGTATTCTGGCATCCCACCTGTATATCTGTCTGTGACTCCCTCTGAAGCTTACCTGCCTGAGGAAAGATGCATTAGGTGCAAAAGTTATGAGCATGTATCAAGCTATCATGTGTCCAAAAAAACTTCACAGACTGTTTCAGGAGCCTCCTGGACTATGGTAACATTCACTAAAGCTTTTTGCTCTTCCTTCAGGAGGAAGATCAGAACTTGACAAAATAGTTGGATGTTGTTGGGTTTGAAACTGTCCCATGTGCCATCTCTAGAAAGAAGGGAAATGTGACCCTGAGCAGGGAGAGAAGACGAATGCTTGAGAGATCCTGGTAACATGACATTACCTGATAGTGTTATACCGTTCTTAGAAGGAAGCTTCTGCTTTTGATGGTTAGATAAAATAATTTCTTGAAGACCAGTATTTTTAAAATAATTTCCTCCATGAACTATGTACTGGTTTGCGTTTGCTTTCGTAGCCTTTTGAGTAGATTGTTTTCTAAGCACAGACAATAAGGTAGGAATTTGTCTAGCATTTGGAGAAGTGTGGTGCTCGTGAATTGGGTCTAATCTTATTGTCTAATCTTATTTGAAGGAGCTTGCATAACAGTGTAGTAAAGTGTAAGAGGTCTGATTGAGGCTGCCGTAATAATCCCTACATAGTCACTGGAGAGAGTTGGCTGCCACTTAGGAAGCGAGGGATGGAGGAACTGCGCTTCAGGTAACTTTTTAGCTGCCTACTGTGGGAATACCCTGCAGAGTCTTGTTTGTTATAAGACTGGTAAATATGTACTGTTAATGCGAGTCTTACAGTAAACAGTTTTCTTCTGAAGTGTTAGATGTACAGGTGCTTCAAATAATGACAAAACAAGCTTCATTTACTTCAGTCATAAATTATAACTTGTTCTTCTTAACAACTGTTTAAAATATTTCGCTAGGTTTTGCCTCCTTTGTGCTAGTAAAATAGCTGGGCTGACATGACGTATTAATTCTGAACAACGCAAGGTTTGATATCTGCTTAATCAAAAGATACAAGTGCATTGTCAAAGTTCAGGACCTGAGTCCAAAGGCCTGCCACGTAAAGTCAGTTGCAGATACTTTGGGCTGTTAATTGTATGCAAATAGAAAGAGACTGGAGGAAGAAAGGGCAGGTCGATCTGAAATAGTAAGATCATAGATTCGCATGCTTGTGTGCGCACTTTGATCAGCCCAGTAAGTTGTGATAGTATGTGTTCACTTGCAGGGGACGTGACGAAATTGGCTTGCAAGTAATTAAGCTTTTGAGGGAGGTGGCATAGTAACTGTTATTTGCCACGGGCACAGAACACCTTCTGATGTGCAGGTAACAAGAGGCTTGTGAAAAAGGAAAAAGAAAACCTAAAGCTCATGGAGGTGCAGTGCTAGAATGGGTGGGCTGGGGGAATGTGGAAAAGGAAAGGAGAAGGCTCGATGAGTTTGAGTGACAGGTGGTAGGAGTTACCTAGAAGACAGGTGAACCAGTTGCGTTGATTTATTTTTAGGCTTTGCCCTCTTCTGCGGGGTGATGTTAGCTCTCACCTCTTTTAGCTAAACCTGTGCTACTTTTGAATTAAATGCCTGAATTACGAAAAACTTGTGTTCTTTTTTTTAGCTCCTCAGAAATCTTTACAGGTACTGTTCTCAAATCTCACACCTTTTTGCTCTTTTGGGCGTTACCTACGCAAACATTCCTTTAGACGGTGTAAATGGGAGCTCTGTAAGAAGCAGAACCAGTGAATGCATTTCCAGTTGTTTTGCCCTGAGACTGTGCTCAACTGGTCTCTCCTAAGATTAGAGTCACTGCATCAGCCTTTTTCTCTGTTTCTTTAATATACATTTGCCTATTTTCACAAAACCAAAAGGCACATAAGATGTTTATCCCACTTGCACTTACAGCTTGGTTGTGTAAGTCTCATTTCCCTAGGCAGAAGAACGGAAGATTCACAGGCAGGTAGATTTAAGAAAAAAAATAAAAATAACCAAGCCTTTTGGATGAATACAGCAGTGATAGTTTGATAGTATGTTACAGCTGGTGTATTCTCCAGTGAAGGCTGGCATTTAATTTGGAAGTCTGCCTGATGGTGACTGATACTGGATCCTTCACAGGAGAACAAAGAATCCCTCTGATGGGCAGCTGATATTTAGTGAAAGCCTTATCCCCTGAAGCATGAAGGTTTGTATGTCTTGGAAATCTTGGAAAGTTTTATGCCTTTATATGTTCAGTTGGTTAACTATAGGTGATGTTATCCCTAGTGACGAATATATATATATATTATTTATTTATTTTTTTTAATCTAAACCTCATGCTGTTAGTGGCATAGTGAGTTGAATTATTTCATAAGCTAGTTATATTTTAGAAAATGTCTTTGGTTTCTTAGTTTGGTGCCTTTCCATTTTCCTGGTCATCTGGCTGTTTCTGAAAGGTAAATGAGAGTGTTCAATGTCTTGCCTCTGCGGTGTTTGTCAAGCGAGGTATTTTGGAGTCATACTTCATCAGCATTACCAACCATTGACTATGAAACTGTGCTGTTCTGAGCAACCGTACTTAAAAGTTGTCTGTGTTAAAGTTAATAATTCTGAGCTGGCAATTTTCTTTTTTGTTTTCATTTCACTTTTATGTTAAGGTTTAAGCAGCTTTCTGCACTGTTTCTTTCATGACTATTAGCACAACACATTGACGATTGATGTGATGTTTCAAGCAGATGTGTAATAATCTGGATTATTGTTGAAATTCTTTTTGATGCATGCTGAAATGAAGTTAGTGAGCTTAGTTTGATTTTTACATCTCAGATGGCTACTGGAGAAGAACTGTGACAGGCATAGTGGAAAAAACCATCTCATTCTTTAATCTCCATTTTAAAAGTTCGAAATAACACTTTTCAAGTGATGTGTAATCTTCTGTAGTTTTAATTTTCTTTTCTAAGGCAACAAGTTGTGTGTAATTACGCTTTCTGTCAATTCCTCTGACAATTGTTAGTTGCTTTAACGTGCTGACAAATTGCAGCCACCTTTTGTCAAAGGGAGAGTTCCTACAAGTTATGTGGAAATGAAAGTTATGTGGAAGCAGAAACGAGAGTGTCTTAGTGCTGCTTGTGGTAAGAATTCAACCCTTATTAGACTTTAGAGCAGCTCTACAGACGAGAGTTTATGAAAGCCTGAAGTAGAAGAGGGTTTGCTCTCTTACCTTCTCAGACAAGAAAAACACTTGATGATGAGACACTTTTCAAAGAAACTTTGAGCATCGTAATGAATTGTTTGATTCTTTGGTTGTTTGATTGACTGTTTAAAGCAGTCATTCCTTCTGTGAAAAGTTTGAGTTCACAGCATGATTTTTTTCTTTTTTTTCCTAATGCTTCACTTATGTAGTTTGCCTGAAGCAGAGCAAATGCCTTTTTTTTTCTTGACTTGTTTGTGATAATCACTTAAAGTCTGCTGATTCAGAGCTGCTCTTCTACAGGAAGCTGGCATAACTTTAAAACAGTGATTGGGGCATCAGAAATATTTTGCATATCATTTCATAGTGTCTTTGAATGCACCTAGGCATGGATATATTGGATCAAAAAAGAGTTGTTTGTTTTCCTTTAGGCAAAATGCTTTCTAGGTTGTGTTTACACAACCACGTGAGATTTTACATTGTAAATATGTATATACATATAGGTCATTAGTTAGTTTTCTAAAATGTTCATTATGGTTATCTTTCAGAGATTATGTGAGCTGCTGCATTAGTCTTCTAACTTCTTGCACTGAATACCCATGGTATGTCTGAAGGACAGATCTCTTGTGCATTCTGAATGTACCAGGTAAATCCCAATAATAACTTTTCATGAGAGATTGTGTCCTGTTAAAGAATAAGAAGTCGAGAGAGGGCAACTTTTGTTCTATATTTAGTTCTAGTTGGTTCTGTAAAAAGAGTGTGGCAGGCTATAGCCTAAAATTTGTTTTTGTATTTGTGTGTTATAGTATAAAATCAGACAACTGCATCACCAGTGCAGCCATTTGCAGCACTAGTGAAGATGCAGCGTGTCAGTGGGAGTTTGCCAGTTTCCATAAATACCTTTAAGAACTGTACACAGCATTTCTGATTTGTGAGTAATGCAGAAGGAGGGAAAATAGTGATATTTTTCAGGTAGATAATTCTGGTCAAATCCCCTCCCTCACCTTTTTGTCTGAGGCAAAAAATGGGCACAGCCGTGACCTTTGAGAGCAGTTTGATTGCCTTCCGGTGGCAGTGGTGTCACAAGAGGTACTGTTCAGTAGCAGTGGTGAATAAACTCTTACCTTGACACATTTCTGTCTAGCATATTGGATTGTAAGTAACTAATTTCACATCCATTAGTGTGCCATTAACCTAATTTAATATTTCGTTTTCAGGTTGTCCTCATGAGTACTCCAGTGGAGAATGTCCATGATCTTCTTTGCCTGTGTGGTGCGGGTGAGGGATGGACTTCCCCTCTCAGCCTCCACAGATTTTCATTTCAACCAGGACTTTCTGGAATGCAGAAAGAGATTGAAGGCATTATCGTCAGTTCTGGCACAGTATCCAAGTCGAGGCACGGCAAAAGGACGTGACCTTAGCATACAGTAAGTCCCTGCTTTTGTTTGTTTGGCTTTTTGACTTTAATTTTTGAAATGGTTGTCCTGGGGATTACTTGAACTTCAAGGGTTAAGTGTATTCTGGTGTGCCTAACTCCAATCTGAAATCCCACCATGCATGTCTAGATTGTAACCTCCACGCGGTATTTTGAAACCTTATTTCTCAGCACCACAGCCACAGCTCCTACTCAGTTTAGTAAGCATATGTTAAGAATTGCTTGTTTTAGTTGTCATTTTTGGTAGCAAATGCTTTCTGCTTGATGGGCAGTACTTGTTACTATTAGCAATTGGAGTATCTTGGACTTCTACAAATACCTTCTAAGACGTCATCCTAGTGCCTAGGAATTACTTAGTTTAGTCTAAACCCCAAACCCTTTTCTTCAGTGGCTGTGAAGTCTTGCTGATGCCTTCTCTCAGGCTCCTGCAGTTCTGATCCTGGCTTGCACGGAACTGCCCTGACTCCCTCCTAGGTGCTGCCCACTCCATTCTCTGAAAGCCAGCAGTGTTCAAGTCTCTAGAAGCTCTGTCTGATGTCTTGAGGAGGCCTGAAGCATACTGACAATAGCCAGTGTGGAGAAATTATAAATCTTTGCTTTTATTTATTGGAGAAGGATCTGCTAGTCTTTATCTTAAGAAATTAAGGTTTCATTCGGAGATGAGAATTTTCATGTACTGTTGATTCTAGTTTAGTTCCAAAAATAAGTTTTAGCTTGTGGTCACATTTCTGGTTAGCAAATGTGAAACTTTAGAGTGACCCTGAGCTAAAACTAAGTATCCCTTTTTGGGGTAGTGATTGGAGAAAGAAGATACATGAATTTACACTGAATCAACTGGAAAAGCAGAAATTAGTATTTTAATTTCTTTTCTCTCAAAGCAAACTTGTGCCCTTTAATGCTAACATGTTCTACTGCTGGTAATCTTCTGTGGTGTCTACAGAAGTAGCTATGCCTCTGGCTCTGAAACGAGAAGAGTGCAAACAGATACGTGGCAAAAAGGCTATAAATTATTGACAACTGGAAAAGGTAGTTTTACGCAGGCATGGTGCTGCTCCTCAGCTCTGAGCTGGGAACAAAAGGAATTTAGGGAACGTAGTACTCAGTGTTACTAGGCTGTAACGGAGCTAATCAAAACCTCAAAACCATAAATCCCAAGTACCTAGGACAATGAATGCAGAAAAATGTGATAAAATAGAAACCACAAGTATTTCTGTATGAGAGAGATGAAATATATAAATAGTAGAAAAGAGAGAAGATGCAGAGAGTGGTTGTTCAGCTTCAAAGCTTTGGTTCTACACTGAAATATTGCTATCAAATGGCTAACCTATAAGGGAAGGTTTCCTCAGTCGTCTTTCAGAGATAATTACAAATCTGTAATTATGCTGGGGATTTAGCTATCTACGTTATTAGTGCTGACATCTGAACTAGGTGCCATGACTCCCATCTTGTTTAATAAAGCCTAGACCAGTGATTTATTTCATCCTTAAGTACATGCCTACTTTTTGGTCAGATGAATCCACTATTAATTTTCCTAGAAGGTTTATGGGCTATCTGTAGGTGGAAACTTCTGCATAAATATGGCTTCAGTGTTAGAGGGACCCCTTTTAGAATAGAATTTTTATTGGGCTGTTTTTGATACGAACTTATCTTTATTTGTTACAGATGATTTAGCAGTAGCAGTGTTTGAATATCTTGGTTTGTGCAAGTTAATATGATGTTTTCATATTCAAGGGGAGCAAGGAACACATCTGTTCGCTTCCTGTGAGCAAGCTTGCTTGTTCTAACTTTTGTGGAAAGCCACTGCGTTTCCTTTCAAAATCTTCTTGCCTGTGATGTTTTCTGGCCATCTCTTTTCTTGTTAACATAGAATCATAGAATGTCCTGAGTTGGAAGGGACTCGCAAGGATCATCGAGTCCAACTCCTGTCCCTGCACAGGACAGCCCCAAATTCACACCATGGCTCTGAGGGCCTTGTCCAAGTGCTTCTTGAATATCACCAGCCTTGGCACTGTGACTGCCTCCCTGGGGAGCCTGTTCCAGGGCTCCGTCACCCTCTGGGGGAAGAACCTTCTCCTAATACCCAACCTAACCCTCCCCTGGCACATCTTCCTGCCATTCCCTCGGGTCCTATCGTTGGTCACCAGAGAGAAGAGATCAGCCCTGCCCCTCCTCCTCCACCCCTTGTGAGGAAGCTGTAGAACATGATTTAAATTCAACCTGAGAAAATAATGTCCACAATTTTTACTGATGTAGCAATTTAATAAAATCTGTATTGTGATCTTTAGTATGCTAAGGCATACTGAATGAGTTAAGGGTGAGTGCTAGATCTGCAGGGGCTGCAGGACTATTACAGCAGTGCGAACAATCTATTTTTTGCAGTCTGCTCTTTCAGTGTAGTGTGTGCATTTTGTTTTGACAGAAAGCACAGTTTACTTCTCATCTTCAGCATGACTCTTCTACCTTTTTATGTTGATGTTGCTTTTTTTTTCTATTTCAGTTTCCTTTCTTCTGGAGATATTGCCTGCATGGCAATCTGTTCCAGCAATTACTCAACCATCATGGCGTTTTGCTTCCTGGAAGAGCTTCGGTGGGAATTTGCTGCTTCCTACAATACAACAAGCATCAGTTTAGCTTCCAGACCATATGCTTTTCTTGAATTTGGTTTGTAACTTTGTTATCTAATAGTGAGAATTCTTTTTCTCCTACTTTTATGATGTTAAATAATTTCTTGTGACCAAAGCCTGATCGTAAAAATGTATTAGTGTGTGTGCCTTTGCATGCATGTGTAGGAGGAAGGGGAGGTCTTCTAACTGCATTAAACTATTAGATTATTGGTTTTGCAGTTCCTGAGAGCCCCTGTAATAGATGAACAAAATGCTGTGGTGATTAATAAACAAGCACAGGAGAAAAACGAATCCACATCTCAAACATTTTCTAACTTAATTAAAAAAATCTGACAAGGGGAGACAGATGGGTACAGGAAATAAGGGAGACAGAATAGATTATTATGGGCAGCTTTACTTCTGGCATGACTTAGATTCACATAATACTTCATAATCATGCCTAGCGTTTCCTTATATCAGGTTAAAAAATGGTTTTCTTGCCAGATAGCAGTTGCTCTACTGAACCTCACACCTTTGAAAAACACAATTCCTTTGCACTAACGAACTCTCTCCTGGGATAGGGTAAGATGTTGCAGTGGGTGAGCGCACTTCTATCCAGATTTTGATAATAGTGTTAAGCTCATGCTCAAAAGATTGAGAAATCCACAAGGAAAATATATTATACAGCCATCTTGTATTTTGATTGGTTTCCCTGCAGCGCACGTTCCAGGCGTGATGTAATTTTATGCTGGGATGCAAATCACTGCTTTTTTTAACTTGAGTAGGAATTTGGGAATTTCTAGTCTCTCTTAATTGCATAAGGTTCTTTTAAAGAAAAAAAATTGTTGTTTTTCTTTTTTTTTTCCATTTTTACTATTATACTGTATTTTGTTACTGAGTCTGTCTAATGTTGCTGTGTGGTTTTTGTGGGGGTTTTGGTTGTTTTTGGTCTGGTTTGGGTGGTTTTGTTTTTTTGTTTTTTTGTTTTTTTTCTTTCCTGTGTTTGGAACTAATATGCACTTCATGCATAACTGCTTAGCCTTTTGCCTGGTAGTTACAGATAATCATAGCAGGCTGACCTAAGGTAAAATACAGGATTTTTTCATGAGGGAATGCTTATGGCACTGGGTATTCTAGCATAACATAAAGTCCTTGTGTGGTCTCAGAACTCATGCTTAAGCTATTACATATGTAATGTATCCAGTAGCAGCTGTGGTCAACCTATGAAAGTCTTTTAGCATAACAATATCTTAAGGATATGGATTTTACTTATAGGATATCTTGGCAAAATAAATGTTTCTGCATTTTATTTCCCTAAGCATTTGGAATAGCTTGAATTTGCCAATATCTTTGCACAATTAAATATTGTGCAAAAATTAAATATGCGCACAAAAAAATAGGAAGTAGCAGTATCTCCAGTGAGTTATTTCAGCTCTGGAGGTGTGAGCAATTTGTACTTGGACAAATTCTCCACTTAGTCTCAGTGCACCTCCTGTCAAACCAGCAGCCGCACTTGGGGAAAGGGATTTCCTTGCAAATGGTATTAAATTTAAAGTGTGAGAGATGAAGCAGGGTGATCTGTACATAGATCTGTGGCTTGGACGTTGGTGGAATCACTGTGGAGTTGTCTCTGCCAGTCGGAGTTGCTTATGACTCAAATATATGTTGAATTAATTTATCTGTGCTGGAAGAAAACCTAATCCTTGACATTGTTAAAACACTATGTGGAATTCCATCTCATGGTAGTTCATGGGTAGTTTAAGGTATGTGTTACGTCTACCCTGGAATATGAAAGCTTGTTTTCAGTCCACCGGCAGGCAGGATGTTGAGATTTCAAGTATCCAGAAGAGAGTGGGTGCGATATAAAATACCTAGGAAAGGTATTTTTGTTCCCTAACCGTCGGTGGAATCTTATACTTGAAACTAATATGTAAAAAACTGAAGGAAGAAATGAAAAACAATCAAAAAAGAATGCCGTGATTTGATTAATAATTACCTAAAGCACTTAACTTTTCCAGAGTAATTGAAGCATGTTTTTATATTGTTCCAGATAATGTTATTCAGAAAGTGAAATTCCATTTTAACTGTGCGAGTGGCTCTCGAGCGAAGGCCAAATGGGAGAAGATTGAGGAGGAGCTGAAGTTCCGGCCCCCGGTTCAGCTGAAACTGGAGGATGCAGAGCTGATGAATGGGGTGACTAATGGTGGGCATGCAGGCGTTCATGTGGAGGTTGGTAAGTTACTACTATGCGCAGGTGACAGTAGACTTCCTTAACCTAATGTTGCAAATGACAGAAAAACATGTAACAACAGTGGTTCCTTTTGTACTGAGAAATATATGTATCGTGTATGAAACCCAAGAAGACTGCCTTGCTATCGTAGTGAACAACATGGTCTTTAGATTATAGCAGGTATCATAGAATCATTTAGGTTGGAAAAGACCTTTAAGATCATCGAGTCCAACTGTTAACCCAGCGCTGCCAAGTCCACCACGAAACCATGTCCCTGAACACCACATCCGCACGCCTTTTAAATACCCCCAGGGGTGGTGACTCGGCTGCTTCACTGGGCAGACAGTTCCAGTGCTTGACAACCCTTTTGGTGAAGAATTTTTTCCTAATATCCAATCTAAACCTCCCCTGACACAGCTCAATGGCATTTCCTCTTGTCCTATCGCTCATTACTTGGGAGAAGAGACCACCCCCACCTCGCTACAATGCATCAGAGCCTTTAAGGACTTGTGGTAGTGCCTTTTTTTCCAGCCTTAGATCAGCTTCTCTATATGGACAATTGGCTGTAACTGGACTTAACATTTTCCATGTTAAGTTCTCCTGCTTTTAAAGTAGTTTGTTAAATTTTCTGTGACAGAAGAAGCTCCACTAATTCATTGCTTGTTGCCAGCTCTAATAGAAGGTAATGTAATTACAGTCTGAAATGAGTTGCTTCAGCCTTGAAGAAAGAAAAGATGAGAAGAATATGAGCTGAGGGCAAAACTCTCATTCCCAGACTGTCTATCTTGGGTTGCTTTCTCTTTTTACCTTATTCTTGAAAATTTAATGCATTTGACTAAAATTCTGAAAGAGGATATGTATATCTGTGTAAACACCACATAGAGGCTTGACAAGAGATCGTTTTGTAATGAATACTGACATTTTGCCTGCTTCTAGAAGTACTAACCTCTATTTATTGTAAAATTGGTATCTTATTTGTGTTTCAATTGCACAGTCAAAGGCTTGCCCTTCCTCTATGAAATGAAACGCTTTTAATCCTATTAGCATGGTGGTTTAAATGCAGCTGAGTGCCACGAGCTTGTATTTCCTGTTTGGTTTTTTTTGTTGTTGTTCTTGGGTTATGAAACGTTATAAAATTAAGTTCCGGTTGCTCAGTCTTATTGTTTCTGATGGATGAGCTGGAATCTAATTTGACATAGGTATTTTAAATTAAAATATAGAGGGGCAGTGGCCAGCAGGAAGAAAAAATAGAATTGAAAACATTTTATTTTGCCAGTCAGATTTGTGAGTGCTCCTCAGAACTGTGCTTGAAGGTTAAATATTTTCATGACGTGACAGGGCTTAGAAATTCTCTGCACTAGTGTGAACAGTCTCCTTGCCAGTAAACATTTGCAAGCTAGTCTGTGCCCACAGATCAGAAATACATTTTCGGTTCCCCCATATTCTTAATTGCTTTCTTTTACTTTCCATCTGGCTTTGTATTTCTGGCTGTTCTCTCTGGTCTAACCCAAATACTCTTACAGCCTGTTCTGCCTTTATTTTAAGGATCGTGTTCATGATCATCTGTTTCCCTCGGCTGGAGTCAGCTTTCCTGGCGTATGTCTCTCTCCTCTCATCGTTACCTACCAGCTGAATCCTGCTTTGCTAAGTTTAGTTGTGTGGATAGTGTTTGTTCCCATATTAATGTTACTTAGATTATGGCTCTGCTATACAGGAGACTTCTTGAGCATACGTTGAAGCATTATGGTTGCAGGAGAGCAGAATTTAGTTGTGTCTACATTGAATAGTGAAGGCAGATCAATCAATGGATTGATCAAAACATCACTCTCCTTATGTGATTGTAGCTGGTTCCTGTCATCTTTTGAGCTGTGTGATCACATCCCCTGGCTCTTCATTTTAGTGTGACAGGAGTCCGAAAAGTCCGGGCAGTTTTGTTCTTGTTAGTATGTATGGGAACAAGAGCTTCCCCCCTGCCTTTTTTTTTAAATTCTTTCCTCTGTTTGTTCCTTCTTTTTGTTAACTAAACCCAGCCCGTTTCTTGCTAGTAAGACACTAGCAACGTATCCTTGATCAACACCTACACAACCTCAGCTGTTGTTGCAAAAGCCTCACGTTGTGTCTCGAGGTAGGCACAGCTGATAAAGGGGAGGACAGTGGGGTATGTAGACAGAAGAAATGTGAAGGGTAAGTAGCTTTCTGTGAAGAGGGAGAGTTTTCACATCAGAACTGGCTCTATGAAATAGAACAACAACTTGTGCTATTTGTTTAGTAAGCATGCTGTTAAATTATGCAGCATTGTGCTCCCCTTGATGAATGTTCTTAGTCTTTTGTAGGCACACGGGGAGGCCTGCACAGTTCTTTTTAAGGTGTGTTTTTGAAGATGTCTCGCATCTTTGTCTTTTGTGCGCTTGTATTTTATTTTACAATGTTTGAGTCTGATTTCATTTTTCACTCCTGGTGCTGTCTTTATCTGGAGCTTTGAGTATGTGACTCATTGTCAAACCCGTGTTGCGTTATGCCTTGAAGATACAGAACGGAGCATGGGAGAGGCATTCATGTCAGTCTCCGGTTAAATAGCCAGAGGCCTCTGCTCAGGAAAGCTTTTATAGGCAGAAGTTTAAATTTCTTCATTGTGTGAGCCTGTTTTCACAGAATTGTTCTGTACATGTTCAAATCTGCAGATGGATTTTTCTTGGGCACTAGATAATCCACAGTCCCCAGAACATCTTCTATATGGTTCTTGTACTCTGAAAGGCACAAGTTTTCTACTTGAAGAGTCAAATCAGTTTGAAACCCAACTAGCATTTAATTGTGCTTGGGCAAAATTGTGCTGTCTTGGACTAAGAGTGCTTGTACCATCTTGTCCCCTTATTTAATGTAATAAGCAATTCTAGTATGAAATTCTGTTTATAAAAATATGATTGAATTCACACAAAGTGGTCTAATAATTTTTCCCTAGCAGTGCACATCTCACTTTTTCTGTGCAATTTCAGTTTGTGAATTAAACCTCAGAATGATATAGCAGAAATGAAGCTCCACAGCAAACAATTTGCAGATCAGTTTTCACAGAATCTGAACCCTGAGCAACTGGATATTGTAATCTCCCCCGCTTCTGTTATAGCAATTCTTTTTATCCTACTGGACAAAAAAAAGTAACTTTTACATAATATTCCATGCTGCAGAACCAGTATATTGAGACTTGCATTGTTCTTCAATGGGAACTGGGAACTCTTGACATGTATAGTTTGCAAGATCCTGTACAATGAATGACACTTGCACTTGATAATTTTTCTTTGTTGGAGAGACACTGTGTGCCTCTGAATTAAACCTTAGAAACTGAGGAAGAAGAAACAGTAGTCTTTGTTAGGAAATTTCTGTGAGATACACATAGCTGCAACAGTCTTTAATTCATCAAAAATAACAGGGAACTGAATACTCAGGTCAGTGAATGAACAAACATGCTGGTACAGTTTCTGTTTGGACCTTAAATTTTACTGCATAGCGAAAAAGCAAAATTGCCTTTGAATGATAGGGGTACTTGCACCATTTAGTCACATGAACATCTGTATGATGATAATATACAGTAATGCTACCTAATGTGACATATCAAATTGGATAAATACAGTTCCTTTTGCAGCTGCTTTGGAGATGAAATTATGGATGTATGAATGCATGTCAGACAAATTAATTACATAGACAGTTATAAAAGATACTTTATATCCCTATATTAATTTGGCACCAAACTTTTTAATATCATCTATCAAAATCCCTCTTGAAGGAGAAGATGCAAGTGTTTTCCTATCTTAAAACCATGCAGTACTGCAATATTTAAGCTGTTAGGGTGTTCCGTCAGTGACTGAAATGAAGCTGGAGATGATCTCTGCTGTGTTGCTTAGTTTATCTGCAGTAGTCAGGAGCTGGCTACATCTGGACTGGAGGGAGAAGATCCTGAGAGCTAGGGAGGTTTCCTGAGGGCTCGTTCATTCTCTCCTGTATGTTATGGATCTTGGTGCAGGAGAGGATCTGGATTTGGCATCTGAGGTGCAAATTACCCTTCTTACTGTTGTGCTGACAGAGTTTTCCATGCAGTGATCCAAGGGCAGGGAGGGTATGGCAAGAAATGCAGGTGAGTAGGTGTGGTGTCTATTGTTGAGCTAGCTAGTATAGCTAGGGAAAAAAAATAACTGAGCTTTTGGACAGCCAAACCCCTGAATTAGAAGCGGTGGATTCCAGAGTTAAATACAAATTGATAATAATTGCTTTGACCTTAATTAGGTATGTATCAGTTAGAGCATCCTAAAGAAATGGTATTTGGGTGTGTAGGTATTAGACTAAATAGTGGTAGCGGAGGAGATGAGAAAGGAAAGGACAGGCAATTTGCTACCCGTGAAACATGGGCAGGTTGGGAGGAAGGCAATTGTAATGCACGGTAAAATGTGTTTCAAAGGCCAAAAGCTGTAGCATCCAGTTTAATTCCTCAGCCCCAGTTTTGACCATATTTTGTCAGTTTGAGAGGCCCAGACGTAAGAGCAGCAGTTCTGTGACAGACGTTTCTCCTCTGTGACTGGGTAGTATCATCTTCACAGCTCCTACAACAACTATTCTAGCAGCAGAGCATCAAAGTCTGTGGCTCCTACAATCGTATTCTGACAGCTGCTTGATTAGGGCACCAGATGCTATATGGAAACTATGAAGGTGAAACTAAATTGCTGTATACCAGACTGAACCCTTAAACTGTCAGTGGGAAAAAATACTTAATAACCAGTTGAGGAAGAGGTGAATTGCTCTCTTGCCTCTTTGGGTGTCAGAAATCTAAGGTCTTTCCCATACCTTTGGGTCCATGAAGCTCTTCTACTGACCTGTGAAAAATGGAAGGTATGGTAATCTGCTAAAATAAACAGTTGAAAAATACCTATGTGCACCGTAAAAGAAGACATTAATGCCAAATAGCTCAAGAACAAATTCTATTGCTTAATCTCTTGAAAAAGTACTCCAGAGCTCTTGCTGATTTCTAGATGTCTGAAGAGCTGAACAGTGTAATGCAACAAAGAAAAGGTGTTTCTATTCATAATCGGTTGTCTCTGGAGCAAGCATGAAAGGTTTAGAAAATGTTTAAAACCCGCGTTAGCTGATTTGAGTGGTTTTAAAGTAAAAGATTTGAAGGAATACTGCTAACTTTCACTAATGGGTGGTGGTTTTTTCTTTTTTTTTTTTTTTAAGTCCCTACATACAGAATGCAGCGTGTGACTCCCCTGGGGATTCTGTCGCTTGTTCTGAACATCATGTGTGGAGCTTTGAATCTCATTCGAGGAGTTCACCTAGCAGAGTATTCATTTCAGGTAACCCTGATTGAATTGAAACCTGTAAATGAGTCAAAGGGGTAGAGTTATTTGGGTAACCAGATTAAGGGAGGCTGTTCCGCTTCTTAGCAAAGCACACATCTTTCCACAAGAAATGTTGTGTTTGTACTGGGAATGTACAATTGATTGCTCACCTGCTAGACCTTGTGTTTTGTCAGAGCACATTGCGTGTTATTCTTTTTCCAGGGAGATTAAAATTTAGAGAAATATTTTAGTCTTGCTAGGCTGGACGGATTTTTTTTTTTTTTCCATTCTTGTATTTTGTTCTAGATGCTTTTGTGTAAATTTTTTTAAAACAAATGTGAAGCTGTAAACAACTTTTAAAAAGAAAAAAAATGTGTCCTCATTGTGGGGTGGCACAGTTTTATTTAGCAGGAACTGTCGCATAAGCCTCAGTTCTTGGTGTCTTGTTCAATGGTATTGATCTTGCTGTTTAACGCTGTTACATTCAATCAACATAAACTAGGATGGGAGGTACCTGATGAAATATAGTGTTCTAAAATACCAAGCGGTACTTGCTGAAAGCTGTAGCTGATGTGGCTGTTTGTCACTTCTTTTAATCCAAACAGGAGGACCATGAAGGAATTGGAAATGTGATAGCTTTTTTTCTACCTTTTCTAGCCTGTGTTTTCCAGGTATGTTAACTGTAAATAAAATGTTTTCTGATTATTTTGATATTTTAATATACAAGAGAAAAGAATATTCAGCTAAGCAAAGGAACAGTTTGGTTTTTAGGATCCTACCTAGGTGATTCCTCTGAGGTGTTCCAGTGGCTCAAATACAGTTAAAGGCACAATCTGATCCTTAGCAAATTGCAATTGCAAGGTTTTTCAGTGATTTCATGTTTTGACGTGCCAGATGGGGCTGAGTGTGATAAATAAGTGCTAGCCCAAAGATGATTAGTTTCCCAAAGGGGTAGACGTGATGTCTTTCTCACAGTGGCAGACTTAGTGATGGGCTTTTGTAACATAATGACCTTGAAAGACTAAGCAAATATAGGATAGCAGCATTATTGAAGATGTCCTAATTTACATTAAAAATGTCTTTTAATTCTTGAGGCAGATGTGTTTCCTAACTTCCTTAGATGATTTTTTTCTAGTGGACTATTTTCTCTCACATCCTTATGTAGAACAGTTTGAATGAGGAAAATATTATATGCTCCAAAAGGGTTCTTCTTGAAAGGTTCCTTGAATGCCTCAACCATTGGTCCACAACCTTTAACTTGAGGGCAATACATTTTTTGTAAAATCTTCAGTTTTTAACCTGTCATCGTAGGAAGCTGCTGTAGTTGGGTTGCTAGTTGACGGAAGGAATAACATAATGCCTACGGTGTATTCGTTGCTTAGTATTGTTGCATTTGGCAAATGATTTGGGGACCACTATCTGAAGACTTCTATTTATCTATGGTATTTAAAACTTTATTTATTGTATCATAATAGATACAATTTAGCGTCTTTCAGCCTTCTTACACCTCTGCTCCCAGCAGAGCTTTAAGATGGAGATATTAACTTGGATTTAAATACTTGATGCAAGTCATTCTTTACAAAGAAAGGCTCTGTCCTGCTTTTTTCTGTTTAGTACCTGAAGCTAGATAGAGAGAGTTCTCTTATCCTTTTGATCTATAGCAGTCATCTTCACAAAATGCTTGTGCATAAATTGAGCTCAAATGTGAAGTGCTTTCTGCATGCTGATCTCTACTTGTGTCATCAGCGCAGTTGGAAACTGTGACCTTAAGTGACAAAGCATGATCTGTTACTGCCTGAGTTAAAAAAGTAACTCTTCTGCCAGCACTTTGTGAGTTTTTAGTTCTCTCCTGTTAAGGGTTGTTGCTCTTCACACATGCATAGCAAATGGGTTGCACCTGTCCTTGAATTTAAAAAGAGCCCAAAACACCAGCTGTTAACAGAAATTATGGTCTTTCTACCAAGTCAAGTCTAGCGAATGAAGTCCTTTACTTATCCCAAGAACAAATATGGCAGAAGCAGGTTTGGGTTTGCCGTTTTCCTGCTTCTAAGCCTTTGTCCTGCAAATATCATAGGTGGTTTTTGAAAGCTGGCTCAGCTTTTGGGCTCTCTTTAACCCAGGCTGAGGCAGGCAGGAGGGACACCGGTTGTGCTGACAGACTTCTTTTTATGTCTGTGCTTACCCAGAAGGGACTGGGTTGAGGCCACCGCTCCGGTGACTCTTGGAGGGCCTTTCAACATGGGAGTTGAAGGGAAACTTTGAGCTTCGTAGCAATCACTGCAATGGCAGGTACATCCAAGCGGGGTGGATGCACCAGCAATTCCCAGTTGTGTCTCTTGTCTATACGTACACAGTTTAATGCTAACGCTGTCTCTCTGGTCCTTTTGTAGTGTTACTTGTACCTCTTCTACAGCTCAGCGAGGAAGGTGAAGACGTTTGTACTCTTTTTCTCTGTTTGTTTATGCAACATTTACTTGTACGGATTACGGAACCTCTGGCAAATAGCCTTTCACATAGGAGTGGCATCTCTTTCTTCTTATCAGATACTGACAAGGCAGCTTATGGAGAAACAGCCTGACTGCGGAGTATGAAAAAGACTTTGGGTTTGCTACTCTATTTTTGCAACTTCTTTTGTATTAAACTGGCCAAAAATAGCTTGGAGCATTTTTAAAGATTTGTGACAATGGTTATTACAAGGAGGATATTTCAAAGCAACTTGAAATAAAGTAGGATACTGTAATCCTGTCAAACCTACAGTGAGGAATGTCGCTGTATTTAACATGGCATGTGGTAATTGTGCACCGTAGGTGTCATCAACAGATGGAGGTTCTCCTTACCAGAAACAGGCTTTTACTCCTTGACTAATACCATCTAGACAGCATTTTGCCATTTGTCTTACTGGATTTGTAACAGTCTGGCAGGTCAATGTCTTGCCCTGCCAATGCTTCCAAAACCAGTAAAATTGTATAGCAAAATGAAGATGAAGTGGTGGGTAACATTTTTGTCTATAGACTTTCTTAAGCATTAAGATTCTTGGTAAATGTAAGTAAAGGAGTTGTTTGCCGTAATTAGATGAGTTCAGTATCAGTGGGAAAAATTGTTAGGTTGAGCTTCAGGGTAATTTTTCTAGGTTTTGAAGGAAAGGAAAAAGCTGTGGCTCTTTTAAAAACCATAAAGGCTCTAAATATCTCCTGGCTAAACAGCGCATCATAGTTAAGTATGTGCTTATTGGTTAATTGCAAATATACTTGGGGCAGCATAAAAAAACCCCAATGAATATACGTGATCTTTCAGCTCGAGTGGCCTTGATTTCCTTGGTTAAGGTCACTCTTAGTATAAGGGTAATTCCGTGTTTGCTTGGTCTGTACGGCTAATAAATCTTTCAAGCCTACTTAGAACAGGCCACTGACTCCTTCACCTTTTTTTTAAAAAAAATGTATGGCTGGTGAGTAGAAAGCCATTTCCAGTAATGGAAAGCAAGAGCAGGTTCTCTTTATTACATAAAACACCTTTAGTTAATGGTGTTGAGTTCTTACACTAAGATGAATTGTGCACTTTTGAACATAACACTTAAGAGCTGAAATTCTTAACCTCTGCTGCACTGGGTATTCTTGTATGTAATGTACTGAGGTGCATATGGGCATTTTAGAACATATATGAATAATTTAGGCTGTCTGTTAAAAAAATGCATAGCATTTTGATGGAGCTGTCCTTGAAGGGTTGTAGAGATTCAAACTGAGAAGATGTAGAGAACTGTAGGTATGTTATTGTGGAAGTGTGGTCCTAGATTTTCTTTTATTTTTTTTTTTTGGAAACTGTTTTCTGGTCGCCCCATTTCTTCCACCAGACATTTCTCACCAAAGACTTATTTTCCTCTCACAAAGTCTCTACCTCTAGTGGTTGCAAAGAGATTAACATGATGCAGAGTTTGCAGAAACACTTAAGAAAATTACTTTCTTGCATCTCAGTGAATTTTCCTGAAATCTCATAGTGCAAACACAAGTATCAGTGGACTACTGGACCAGAAAGCTGTGGTGCTGTACCTTGGAAGCACTTCTGTGATACAGCTGACTGTGACAGTGGCGTTGGTAGGCGGCCCTTTACAACCTGGAAGGTTTCTAGGACATCAAGAGACTTGGTGCCAGAGCTTTTTCCAGTAGTAAAATGTATGTGTTTCTCTTCCATCCCATGGAATAGGCTAGTAGGAATGACCGAGGAATATTTTAGCCAGCCAGTTAAGAAAACAGCTAGAGCTGTGTGCCATAAGGGAATACTCTTCTGTTAAAAGAGAGTGGATTATAGTTGTTTGTCTGTCATTACCCCAGACTTCTCCCAGTGTGCATGTGGAGAAATGGAGCCAGAATTCAACCATTGTCCTTAAGACACCCAGAAGACACCGCAGATGGGGGGGGTTAGTACTGACAAGCTTTAAATTTTCACGCTGTTCAGTCCGAGTTTTACTTGGTAAGGTATGTGTAGAGACTTCAGGGAACTAAGCCATGAGTTTGGATTACAAGTTCAAAGAAAAACATCTGAAAAAAGGACACCCCCAAAAATCTGATACTAGAAACTTAACACTTTAAGGATACTGGATCCGATGACTGATTGTGTTTTCCAGGAGCATAAGCTGGGTATCAGCCTGCTGGGTTACCATGGGAAATCACCCTGTGGGGAAAGGATGAATCATTTTATACTACAGGTAGACAAAAGTTTGTAGAAAGGACCTTAGCGATATGACCCAACTCCCTGCTCCTACCCTTTTAGCCTCAGTCTGGCTACAGGATCCAAAAGAGCTTTGCTGTTTCCCCGTAGGCTTGGATAAAGCTAGCCTGCTATAGCTTAAGGCATGCAGAGCCTTTACAGTGGGGGCGTGGGGCCAGTGAACTGTTCTCTGCTTTTTATTCCTAGTCCTTGTATTGAGCTGATTGGAAGAAATGATATTGTTCCTGATGCTTCCTGAGCATCTGACCATTTGCTTTATCATAAAACAAATACACCCCTGTGCCAGGTGATGTTAGCAACAGCTCTGCAGTAAGAGTGGTGGAACAAGGCGTATAGGTAGCTTGTGTAATTAACATAATTAAAGATTAAACATAATAAAGATTAAATTCAGCTTTTGTTTAATATTTTCTTTTTCCTGAAAATGTTTCAGTAAAATCAGTCAAAACCAGTTGGTTCAGTTCTGCCTTCATGTAAAGTTTTGGTTTTTTGGTTTTTTTTGCTTTGTGAATTAGATGGAGAATGCAACGAGACCTTTTCTACTAATGGACAAAGCTCTGGTTTGCTGTTGGTCTTAATCCCTTTGCAACCTTTTTTTTCCCCTGTAATATGTGTAAACCATATTAAGGAATCTATGTGGACTAATACATGTGCGTTGGTATCTGCGCACTTTGTGGGTGTGGATTGTGATTCAGGAGTGAGGCAGAGCACGCGTAGTTTGACCTGGTTTTTTGGTTTTAACGTTAGTATTTTGAATGGCTTCTATATCTGTATGGTATTTCTACAGTTAAACTTTTTCTTTTGGTGAGACAGCAAGAGGAATAGAATAGTTTACATTGATCTCAGTGCTTTAAGATTTAATAAAAAAGAATGACTTGCAGTTTGAGTACGTGAAATCTGACTCATAACATGGGATTATGCCTGTATTGAATCAAATCCCCAAACAGGAATCCATCCCTTTTTGTTCGATTTTAAACTGTGTAATGTAGTTTGAATTGCATCTCCTTAATTCTGTCAGTCTGCAAGATAAGTCTTTTGGAAACTCTTTTCCTCACCCAGCAGCTCAGCATAAGAAAATTGGCAAAGAATAAACTTCATTAATTAAAGATTTGCAGTGCTGATCATTTTCTGTGGGTTTTCATATTTTTGTTTTTTTTTTTTCCTTCCTCCCAAAGATCTGTTAAGTTTGTAGAACTTAAACCGGTGGGCTGGTACCTTTTTAAACATTTTTGCACTGTATTAATAATCAAACCTGTGTAAATGTGTATAAAATCATTTTGCATGTATATGTATATATGTACATATATCTAATAAATGGCTTTTTTGTAACGGTTGTCTTCATTTATAGTTTTGAAATAGCTGAGTATATTAGAAGCAAGGTTGATTAGGCATTTCATTTTCATATGCATCTTTAGTGTTTCATGTGGCAGTGTCCAAAATATTTAAAAAATAAGCTCAATTCTTCTCTTTAACAAATAGCTTTAAAATCAGAGTTATTTCAGAGGCTGTCATAGTGCATGCTGGATTGTACGTGGTCTCTTACAGAAGGAAATACCTATATGAACCGTGGGTGGCTTTCTCTGAGCTAGTGTGCTCTCTGAGACCTAACTTACCTGGGTGCACGCTGGTTCTTTTTGTTCAAGAGGATTTAGGTAGGATTTTTATTCAGTCATCTACACCCCGGAGAGTGACTGATTCATCAGCTGAACTTTATAAATATGTATATAGAAACTTGCTTATCCAAGCAACAGATTGCAGTAGGCTGTGATGTAGTCTCTGTAGATTTAACAGTCTTACTCTTTCCTTTCAGAGACCGTGTTATATGGTTTTTCCTGCAAAACTTGCATTTTGGAGTGTTGAAGTATGCAAAGTAAGTTGTAACGTGGTTCTGTAGGTCCTTTTCCAGCTTGGCGGTGAGCAATGGAGATTTTGCAGATTGTCGTTAGATTTTCAGCCTTAATGGAACTAGGCCTATTCGTTAGTCCTACCAGTCAGTCCGTACTAAGGACTTTCTTTGGCCAATTTCAGCCACCTTTCATAAAGGCTCTGAAAATATTGGAAACAATCAGGCTTTGTAGAAATGTATGACTTTACATGACAGAAAACGCCCTGTTCACCCTGTCTGAATGGTCAGGTTCAGGTATTGATGAATGTGCTTTGGGGGAGTGATGCTTTGAAGGGCAGAACTCGTAGGGGGCCCAGCCTAATCGGGAACCAAAGAAATGGGTAAAAATCAAAAAGCTGGAAGAAATCAGGCTTGTGGAACTACTGGTTTCTTCCCATTTTTCTGCTCCCTGGCCCTCCACAGGAACGATACCTAGATATCCATAGCAAAAGCAGAACGTGATGGCTAGAGGGCTGGGTTCTTCCACTGGTTTCCAATGTGTAAAAAGTGAAATCTTTTCTAATCTCTGAGGCTTATTCTTTATCAAGAAGGCAGTTGTGGGTAAAGTGGAGCTGGGAGAACTGCAAATTCTTTAGCGTTGTTCTTCTGCTTTAAAGATATATCCCACTCTTTGCCTCAGCTTGGCGTTTTAGCCTTGGAGCTTGCTTGGATGATGGCTTGCGGCGTGGAAATGCCAGCAGTAGGTTTGAGATAGTTACAGTGCTGCAGCACACATCGCCGTGCTCAAAAGAGAGAGAGAGAGAGAGAAGCCTGTGTGTGCCCCTGTAATGAGGAAAGAGGCAGAACAGTAGGTTGTGCAGACAGTAGGTGGTAACAAGCAAGAGATGGCAGGGGAGGGAGGGGAAAGCTTTATTCTTCTGAACTGCTCTGCCCTTTGAAATCTAGATGTTATTTTTGTTCTGTAAATAAATGATTGCTCAAAGCATGTTTCTTCTCAAGATGCCAATAGAGAAGAACAGCAGCCTTTCCTTTTTCTTCTGAGGCAAGGGGAGAAAGCAATTATAACTCCCTTCTTCTTTTGAAGATGCTGATAAAAGGAGGTGGGAGGATCAGAGGGTCCCTGTGCCAAAAGAAGAACAACTCCTAAAGTGATAGAAATACATGTTTTTTTTATTTTAAACAAAGTAACTCAACTTCTGCTGTGTGCTGACTTTCAAATGTGACCTAATTTCATGTAAAAACTTGTTGGGGCGGGCGGAAGGAAGCAGTGGCCACAAGAAAAAGAGCAGCTCTGTCTTCAGCTGTGTTACCTCCTCGTGATGCCTCTTGGTTCTCGTGTCTGTCCTCGTGAGGCTGTCTTGGCTCTTGTGTCCAAGGCCACTCTTGGAGCAAGCCCAAAAGCAGGGGCAGGCAGGAGGTGGGGACAGTTGAAGAGTCTCTCTCAAGTGGTGTTTGCTTTTAAAAGCAATCGATCACATGTCTGTATTCATCAGGCACTTTGGGAATGGCTGTTCAAGGAGAGAAGCTGTTAACCTCCGCAGGTCGCAGGCAGGTAAAAGGTAATATCCCTTCCCTTGGGCCTGTGTCATGGAAGAGAGAGAACACACTTCACTCCTAAGAGAGAAGCAAAAGAATACATTTTATTAATATATTACAGTGAATTAACAATATTTGTTAGTAAATGTGAGAGTGGTTTAACAAGATTTGATAGCGAGGTTTGCTTGACTATTTACTGCACAGAGGGCGGGGTCAGACAAACTGTCACGGAGACCCTCCCGTTGAGTCACGAGGTTCAGAAAGGACCCCCTTGCTTTCTAAACTCCTTCTCAGAGAGGGTCTGGGGGTGGCTGGATCCAATCCTAGTCCCAGACTTGTTCAACGGTTTATATCTGAAGGATTTTTGTGTACACTATCAATTCTTTATATCCCTTAGCTAAGATTTCAAAGCTTAGCATGCTATTAGCCACTTACCGAGCGTCTGTTGCAGCAAAGAATCTCTCAGCCTTCAGGAGTAACCTTGAGAGGTGTCCCTGCTCAAGGGGAGATCCCATCGTGCAGCCTGCTGCTGTGCAGGAGAGCTCAAAGGGCTCTTGGGCTGCTCGCTAATTATGGGGTAAGATGATTGGTTCATAGTCATACCTACATACCGGCTGCAGATGTTAGTTTCTGCCAAGTGTGGCCTGAGTCGGATATTAGTTAGCGCTTTGGGTAGGTGGACAGGGACAGACATCCATAAATCAGCGCTCAGCTATTGTGTAGTTATCTGTTTCCCTGGAGTCCACTTTGAGCCAGATGCAGCCCTCATGACCAGGTGCATCTTATCTCGACTGTCACTGGCACTTCTCACTTGAGCAGAGCCAGGGGCAAATGATCAGGTGAGGGGGAGCACACCGCCACAGCGTGTCCCCACCAGATATGGCAGTAGCTCTTTTTTGCTAAGTTATGGTGGTGAATAACACCATGAGCTTCAGCCCATGCATGTTCTAGATTGGCTTAAGCTAGTTTTTAATCAGGAAGGTGCAGCTGAAAGGGGAGGTGTCTCCCTACCCCTGAGGCTGCAGGTCTTTCTATTGAATCATTTTTTTTTTCCAGCCCTGGGAAGGCTGATCCAGGCTGCTTGGAAGAACCATTTTAAAAGTAATTAAACGTTAATACAAAACAAAGAGCCCTTAAAAGTCTTTGATATTTGTTCCCACTTAAAGTATACGATAAGCAAAATGCAGAAGCATATAAAATTCCATTTGGTGGAATAAATGTCATTAATATAAGAACGGTAAGAAAGGCTTGAAATAACGGCCATTAAAATGTAAAGCACCAGTCAGTATAGCATGACATATGGCTGTGGAGGGCTAAGATTTATTCTTTCATTATGCAAGGAAAGACATTAACATACAAAATCCCTTATTTCATGGGCTCTTGTAGGGAAACACTAAAAAGCAATTGCGCGGAAAGTTCAGCTCTAAAATACATTAGTGCCCATCGGCATGCACCACGCAAAACAAACATGAGGCCTTCTCCTGGGCGGTGCCACCTCCTCCTACCTGAATCACAGAATGGTTTGGGTTGGCAGGGACCTTCAGAGCCCATCTAGTCCAACCCTGTGCAATGAACAGGGACATCTTCAACTAGATCAGGTTACTCAGAGCCCCGTCCAACCTGGCCTGGGATGGTTCCAGGGATGGGGCATCGACAACCTCTTTGGGCAACCTGGGCCAGGGTTTCACCACCCTCATTGTAAAGAATTTTTTCCTTATATCCAGTCTAAATCTCCCCTCCTTTAGTTTAAAACTATTACCCCTTGTCCTATTACTACAGGCTAAAAAATCTGTCCCCACCTTTCTTATAAACTCCCTTTAAGTACTGAAAGGCCGCAATAAGGTCTCCCGCAGCCTTCTCTTCTCCAGGCTGAACAACCCCAACTCTCTCAGCCTGCCCTCACAGCAGAGCTCCTCCAGCCCTCGGATCATTTCTGTGCCCCCTCTGGCCCCGCTCCAACAGGTCCGTGTCCGTCCCGTGCTGAGGACCCCAGAGCTGGATGCAGCACTGCAGGGGGGGTCTCACCAGAGCGGAACCGAGGGGCAGAATCCCCTCCCTCGCCCCGCTGCCCACGCTGCTGGGGACGCAGCCCAGGATGGGGTTGGCTTTCTGGGCTGCGAGCGCACGTTGCCGGCTCATGTCCAGCTTTTCACCCCCAGCACCCCCATGTCCTTCTCCACAGGGCTGCTCTCCATCCCTCCATCCCCAGCCTGTGTTGATATCGGGGGTTGCCCCAACCCCGACCTGCTGTGGCCTTGAGTGAGAGCTAAGGTCACAGACCTTCTGGCATGATCGGCCCAAACTATTTCTATTTGCCTGCTGGATGAGACCAAAAAACCCAAGTCAAGCTGCATGAAGGTGCCAGGCATGCTGAATAAGCCTGTGCATGTCATGTCAGGCTTTCACCAGCAGAATGCCCTGTGTTTAACGAGATACAGTGTGCCCTGGCCAAAGGGAAATAAATGCTATGCTCCGAAGGTGCGGCGCTACAGCCACAGCCATTGAGTGTGGTTTGGGTGGCAGGGATTGCAGCGGCTCTGTCTCACCCTGCGTTTTGCTGTCTTCATGTATTAGGCCAGGTGGCCAAGAAGGCCAACAGCCTCCTGGCTTGTATCAGCACTAGTGTGGGCAGCAGGAGCAGGGCAGGGATGGTGTCCCTGTGCTCGGCACTGGGGAGGCCGCACCTCGAATGGTGGGTTCAGTTTTGGGCCCCTCGGGACAAGAAGGACATTGAGGTGCTGGAGCGTGTCCAGAGAAGGGCAACAGAGCTGGGGAAGGGTCTGGAGAACAAGTGTGATGAGGAGCGGCTGAGGGAGCTGGGGGGGTTTAGCCTGGAGAAGAGGAGGCTGAGGGGAGACCTTATCGCTCTGCAAGTGCCTGAAAGGAGGTTGTGGTGAGGTGGGGGGTTTGTCTCTTCTCCCAAGTCACTAGTGACGGGACGAGAGGAAATGGCCTCAAGCTGCATCAGGGGAGGTTTAGATTGGTTATGAGGGAAAATGTCTTTACTGCAGGAGTGGTCAGGCACTGGACCAGGCTGCCCAGAGAGGTGGTGGAGTCACCATCCCTGGGGGTGTTCAAACACCGTGCAGCCGTGGCACTTGGGGACATGGTTTAGGAGGCCTGGGGGTGTTGGGTGGACAGTTGGTCATGATGATCTTAGAGGCCTTTTCCAACCTTAATGATTCTGTGATTCTATGATTGTAGGTGTGACCTGAATGTATGTACAGCATCAGGGTTCCCTGCAGGACAAAGCAGAAATTGGGCGAATCTACTGTGGTCATAGCCAGGAACTGGGGCATCCTTCCAGAACACGGGTCTCCTCCCAAGGTAGCACCTTTCACCTGCACAAAGGTCTCATTTAAGGCTCTTGAGAAACGTTCAGATGACACAGAGCAGAAGCCTCCAATGCTTGAGGCACCTCAAGAGCCGATAGCATAGTCAAGCTGTGTTGCTGGTTTTGGACTCACAAGCCAAAATTCCCACAATGTGTCCCGTGTTGGTACTGAAGCTTCTGCTTTGTGTCATAGTGTCATTTTTCTCCTCTTTCTTTGAAGCTTCTCTCTGAGGCTGCCTTGCTCTGCGGGTGCTGGGGTCGGAGGGAGCAAGCGAGAAGCAGCAGCGCTTTGTGGTCTCATGGTTAATACACTAAACTGAGCAAAGAGAAGCCTTGCTGCCTCTGTTCCCAGGACTCACATGTCCTTGGCTACTCCCTACACTCACACAGGATTTCCCGATCCCCCCAAGCATGAGTGGGTACGTAGCAAGGAGTATTTAGAATTAAAATAAATTTTGAAACAATCTTCAGTCTTACTTCTTGAACTTTATGCTTCTCTCTCCTGCAAGCACTGGGAGGCACCAGTGTACAAGCTAATGCTGCGTGCCCAGGCTGGGAGGGAAGCCAAGCAGCTGACGGAGGGAACCTGCCAATTTTTTTACCTGCTTGTACAAATGCTACGGTTTTCCCAGTAGATTTTGCTGTGGGATTCATGAAACGAAGATAAAACACCCTGGAGACAGTAGGAGGATCACTTCAGGGCTGCAAATCCACTTACCTAGCTAGGCTGGAACAAATTTATCAGAAGCAAAGTCACTGCAGGTTCTTTTTTTTATTTCGCTAGTCTTTAAGGAATGAAGCGTCGCTCTTTGTGCTAAATATTGGTGCCCCTGGTCTGAGCATCAGGGCTTTGTTCTCGGCCTGAGGGATTCAGGAAGGGACTGGAGGGTTTCTGAGAGAGGAAACCAGTGGCTTAGTTAGCGAGAAGTCTGGAGGCATGCATACATACATTTCTGCTACTTAATCGATCTGTGGTAACAGCTTGGAAAGTTAAGTCATATGGAAACGGATTTGAGGCAAACCCTTGTTTCTGAAACTGTGCCAATAAATGGGCGAAGGATGCTGCTGCCCTCTACTGCGAGGAGGAGCGGGAAGCTGTGGTACCTGGATGGCAGCAGGCAGATGGGGAGGGGGTAGAGGACACGTAGGATCGCTTCCAGGCAGGACCTCAAACCTTGCTGTCTGTCCTGGGATGTATCCTGTCAGCCAGTGCTGGGCAGAGGCGCCTGAGCTGGAGCTGACTGAGGTCACCAGGCTGCTTCCAGTTACCAAACTGGGTTTGAGAGATGCTTTGCTGGTGCTGAAGGGGACCTCGCAGGATCGCATTACTCCTTCCTCCTTCCCAGCAGCATATGCTTTGTGATGGACTTGTTTTTATAACGACCGTGTCTTCCTCCTGACCTTTTTTGCTGTCAGCTCTGATTTCTATATTCACCCCTCCACAGTGGCAGGGGAAATTTGATGGGTGTGAAGAAGGAAACTGGACCTACCTTACTGCAAGCCTACATGTACCAGCATGCTGGAGAGGGCATCATGGAGACGTAAAGGATAAAAGGAGGAAAAGGAAGCAGCGAAGAGCAGGAACCAGGACATGTGGGACTGCTAAACTGCACCCCAGTTATGTCTGCTCCAACATCATCCTAATCTCCAAGATGCCTGAGCTGCCCAGGGTCCATGGGGGGAGAGGTGACACTGGGTGCTTCTTCCTGGGGAAACCTGTGCATTGGCAAGAGGAGGTGACACAGCTCGGTCAAGGCTGGGCCAGGAAAACAGGATGGATTTTGCCTGGCTTCTTCCCACAGTAAATTTGCTGCCATGGAGAGGTGAAAGGGAGCTGCCTGGCTGGGGAGGAAAGTTGTGCTGGTAGGAAGATACCTACCTCTGGCATCACTGTGTGGTCAGGAATAAAACTCTTTCCCAGCCAAAAATACTAGGCTTTTTCAGCAATTTCTTCCAGTGTATTTTTTTTAAAAAAATCCCTTTCTGGTCATTGCATGGAGAGTGGCTGGCTGTCGTGCACCATGTCTTTACTGGCAAAGAGAGGGGCAGTTCTCAGTTGGCACCTGGTACCAGGTACCATCCTCCTGCAAAGTGGACAGCTGCAGTTTTAACGCTTGTTAGAAGAATCCCAAACTCCCAAGTGTGCTCATGCACCGTGTGGATTATACAGGTTTACTGGCTAGTGCCTTGCTTGGAAACCACCTGCCAGCTTGCTTTGAAAGGATCCTGGCTGTGATTGGGGATTACTGGCTGGAGCAGTGGCAGGTCAGGCAACAGCAGAGACGTTGCTCCTGCCTGGACGAGGAGCAAAGAAGGTGCCTGAATTCCCTATCGGAATTATTCCTTTTGGGAACAGCCATGGGAGGCTCTCTGTGAGCCAGGAATATCAGCTTTACCACCTGACATCATCTGTACTGGCTTAGGCACAAGCAAAACCAAGCTCCTGGGTCTGACCAAGACCATTTTCCGTCGTGATGCAGCTCAGACAGCTCCCAGGTGTTTGCTCACCGTGTTTAACCAGGAACAATAAAAACTGTAATTGCCAGTTGATGTCTAAAACAAGAACCCGGCTCTGGAAGGGAATTCATTACAAACAGGAATGAAAGCTGTGCACACCGCCACCTCCCAAAGGCACTTCAGAGAGGGATGCTTTCTACTTACCTGGGCAGACACCTCCGTCCTTTGGAGGAACAAGTTAGCTGGAGGGCTGCCAAGCAAAACCTCTCCTTTGCTGCTGTTTGGAAACTGATTTGTCAGCCATTAGAGGCTGATTTTAACCTCTTCTGCATTGGCTTTGCTGCATTATTTTGGCATCAGCTTTAGCGCTGATAATTCTCTCCTGTCCCTTGGCCTTTTTTCTTCACAGCAGTGATTTCTGCAACGTGCCTTGGAAATGATCTGACCAGACATGGTCATCGCATGATCAAAGTGGGACTCAGATCCTGCTCTGCACCCCTGCTTGGTGCTGGTGAGATTGCACCTAAAATACTGAGTCCAGTTGGGGCTCTTTAGTCCAAAAGGAATGTGGAGAAACTGGGGCAAAAGCCTGTGATCTACAAGGAGAGGTCAGGGAGCTGAGTTTGCTAAGTTTGAGAAGAGGCTAAGGGACAATCTGATGGTACCCTACAACTACCCTTGGGGGAACTGCAGAGGTAAAGATCTAAATTCTTCTTAGTAACAGAAAGTATATATGAAGCAACTCCTTGTAGGTTGGGAGGTTCGAGTTGGACACTAGATAAAAAATCCCACTAGGAGGGAAGTGCAGCTCTGGAACAGTAACAGGTACATATGGGTTGGCATTTCTCCATCCCCAGAGGCTGCCGCATCTTCTCTGGGCAAAACCATAACCAATGTCGACTAGCGTTGGTGTCAGTCCTGCCTTGAGCAAAAGGTTGGACTAGATGTCCCTTCCAGCCACCATCTCTGTGATTTTCCAAACCTAAGCCATACTGTGATTTAGGGTTCCGGATGCTGCTTAGCTGCTTCACAATGGTTGGGTCTTAAATTGGCATAATATTAAAAAAATCCCCACCAACAACCCTAAATCAACTTGTCCTCCCTGAGGCTCTCTTGCTCTAAACTGAACATTAACATAATTTAGAAAGAGCGGGAAGGCTTCACAGAGTACTCTGAAGGCATTTTTATCATTTTGCATTATGCATTGTGTGGCTTTCCTGTGGTTTTGAAACATATGACCTTACACATGCAGAACAGCCGGTGTTATGGCAGTGGGGAGCAAATTAACCTTGTGTTGGAGTGCTGCTGACTTGCAGCACATCAGTTTTATGACTTACAATATGATCTGAGGGGATTGCTTTTGCTTTAATGATCTTGCTTCCCAATTAGAAGGGTGACCTTAGGGCCTGCTGCTAATGAAGCAGCATAATTACACGTAGATTATTATTTAAAGTTGCCTCAACTATTTAAAAAACTTTTTTTTTCTGGGCATTGTCCCTACATCATTCTTCCCTGTTATCAGGAATCTGGCTTAATGAACTTCCAATTAACATGTTCATCATATGTCTCTGGGAGAGTTACAATAACCTGGCAACACTGGTGCCTTCCCCAAGTGGGATTCAAGGTTGTTGTGGCTTATACATGGAAGGAACGAGTTGTTGTTCCTATGCCTGAAGGTGATTATTTTTCGCTGATGGTTAAGACACATCAACCTCCAGAAAATACCCAAATGTGCTTTGTACCAGAGACCTACATGACTATATGGGTATGTAAGGGTATGACACACAACCGGAGGCACTGGCCTCCCCTGGATGCTATCAGCCCTACCTTCATCCAGGTTCTTGGGAGCTTCTACTCTCTGGACAACTTCCAGCCACTTTTAGGCATTAATTATGACAGCAAAGAAAGAGCTTCTGTCGTCTTGAATACAGGTGACCTGTGTGGTGGGGACTGCGTTGCAAAGTCTCAGTTTTATTGGGAGACTTGTCATTTGGGCTAAGAGGACAGTGCTCACCTCCGTGCCCCGCACTGGCACTTCTCCCAGCCACGTATCGGTGTCGCTGCCATCTCTCTCTGTCCTCTGAATGCTTGCACAGCCCTGTGTCACCACCAGCAACTGCTGCTTCGTTACAGTGCCACTGACACCGTGTGATTAGGTGATTTCAGGTTATTCTTTAAACCCTGCTGCTTCTCAGCTTGTGCTGAGTCTTGCTCACCTGCTGCCATGCTGGTTGGTGCTTGACAAACATCCGTGTAGGTATTCCCATCTTTGCATTACCTAGGAGTTGGTGAGTCAGGTTAGTACAGAAAAGAGGTTTGATTTGATCACCTTCAGTCATTTGAAAGCTCAGTGGATCATTTCTGATTGCTGACACATTACTGAGCTGATTTGATGGCAGGAATGATGCTCATTAGAGGGGGGACTGATAAACACAGGAATATCTGTAGATCGTAATGCCTGTTGCATTGAATTTGGACAATCCTTAATTCTTTCTTACTCTTCCCTCTGATAAATATTTTAGAATGTGTCAGGACCAAGCACAATATTTTTGCTGGGTATTTTACTCAAAAAAAAAACCCACAACAAAAAAAAAGGGGAGATTTTCGAACATGAACTGAACTCATTCAGTTGTTTCTATCACAAACAGAAAACATCCAAAGCCGATTTTTTTTTACACTTGAAATGCTGCAGTTTTCATTCAAAGTGATACTTTACTTCACTGTCATCTGCAATCTCAATAAAAGCCAAAAAGGAAACATCCAGAAAATGAAATATTTTCTTCAACTGAGGATAGTTTTTGTCCTGGAAGGCCTAGAAACATCAACAGTAAGCTGTGATCAAAGAGTTCGATCACATAAGGAATTTAAAGACAGGGATACAGCCAGTCTCAGCCCCTGTTTTGACAGTCTGAAGTAGTTGAAATTTAGTGTTCATTCTTGTTTGGACCCCATTGCCTTTTAAGACCAACTTAAAAATTGAAATATTATAAATTAATGGGTGCAACTTATGTCATCCATTACTGGCTAGTCAGCTGTATAGTACCCAAATCCATCGACGTACTCAGTAATTATGGGCTTCGGCTGGTTGATCATGGGACCTACTGCTGCTTTAGACACACTTGGGTGTGTGGGCAAAGAAGGAAAAGGGCTTTGAGAATATCTTTGACCCAGGTTAATAAGCAGCTCTTCCCCCTGGATCATATCTATCCATCCGTCACTGCCTGGGAAGAAAATCAATCCTTTTTATAGCAATGAACATATTCAATAATGCAAAAGGTCATGGCATTATACACAACGCAGCGGTGTCTTAAATGAGTGATGGGCCACAGCTTTGCCTTTTAAAACCTGCACATTTGTATTTCAATTTGTCATCAGCAGCTAACCACCTGCCTCAGCATGTTGTGCCGTCCAGGAAACCTCCGGTGTTAGGACTCCCTTCCCATTGGAGTCCACTCTGTTGACTCACATCGAGAACAGTGTTGGCCCAGTAGCATTGATTTTCTAGCTAGCAGAGTATTGTTTGGTGTTTGCAATGGAACAGGCATTAACCTATGGCAATGGCAGAAGCAGATTCTCAAGAGACTTCTCTGAGGATCTTGGCACCATTTTGGGCAAAAGATAAATGGTCACAGTGTTTGCAAAGATAAATATATGGGTTTTTTGTGAGGGCTGAAAGGTCTCCAGATTTTGTGACGATGTAGTTCACATTAGTAGCAAAGATTACAATATGGGGGTTTATTTCCACTTCGGTTCACATAGGCATGTCTGCAGTAGGGTATAACCCAGCTTAGTGCTGTGGCAGCATTGAACTGAAGGTTGCTGCATGATCTTCTTGGATATTTGGGAAGTAAGGTGAAAGTCAACTCTATATTGAGTTCCAAACCTGAGCTCCACACCACCGGGCTGGGTAGCAGCTCCGCAGAAAAGGACCTGTTTATTTTGGTGGACAAGTTGAACATGCATCAGCAATGAGTCTTCACAATGATGAAGGCCAATAGCATCCTGGGCTGTATCAGCGGGAGTGTAGCCAGCAGATGAAGAGAAGGGATGGTTCCCTTCCAGCTGGCATTCGTGAGACTGCATCTGGAGTGCTGTGTTCAGTTTTGGACAGCCCAGTAAAGAAAGACATCAACATACTGAAGCGAGTCCAGTCAAGAGAAGATGATTATTGGGCTGGAGCACATGGTGTAGGCAGACAAGCTGAGAGAACTGGGTTTGTTCAGCCTGAATAAGGGGTAGCTAAGTGGAATCTAATTGTTGTCTTCAGCTAATGAGTGGTTAAGAAGAAGACTAAGCCACACTCTTCTTGGAGATGCCCAGCAAAAGGATGAGAAGCAAGAGGCAAAAGTTGCAACAAGGGAAATTCCAACGACATATAAGGAAACATTTTTCACTTTGAGAGTGGTCAAACACTGCAACAGGGATCTGGAGGAGTTGTGTAACCTCCTTGCTTGCATACAGTCAAAACTGGGCTGGACAAGGCTGGGCATCCTGGTAAATTTTGAAGCTGGCCCTGCATTAAGTGGAGGAGTTGCACTAGAGATGTCCTGAAATTCCTTCAAACTAAATTGCTCTGTTGCTTCAGTAGTTCCTCAACAGTAGCAGAAATGTAAACCTGCTTTATGACAGAGTCAAGGTGGAATATGGGGGGGACAGAGGCAAAAAGAGGAGCCGTCGTGTGACGGATGCAGAGATTTATGCACATGTGAAAGACCAAAGGGCTGTCTTGAGTCTCTGAGAGCAACTGCTTAGATTCCTAGTCTTCCTGATGGCTATGAATGGCTCAGTAAAAAGGATCTCAGCTGTAAAATTGTGACATTATGTGAGGTTACAATCAAAGGAAGATGGGCAAGCCAGGCAAGTCCCAAAGATTTTAATTAACCTGTGAATGCTGAATGCAACAGGCTGGATTTAGAAGCAGCAGTAACTTTGGAATACAAAACATTTACACCAAAGATCAGTAAGCTCTGTTTATGAGAGCATTTGAGAGCTCAATAAAGGGTCACAAAGGTAAGGGAAATTATGCCAGGTGCCATGTGGTCTTTGGCTCATGGGAGCATTGGTCACTTTTGCAACACTAGAAGAGAACAGCTGATTTTAGTGTAGTGAAGATGGAAGGAAAGCTGAAGCTTGAGGAACACAAAAAGAGGACCTGGAGACATGTTAGGAGGTGCGTACTGAGGAACCTAAGCTGCAGGACTAATTTAAAGAGCACCCTTGAGAATTCAACCCCTTTCTTTAGGTGCATAGGTTGGATCTGGGGACAGGTTTCTAAGACTCATCTTACTGAACCCAGCTTACAACATTTGATAATCTTTTTGCAGTTTGAAGACTTAAAGGGTTCCCATTTTGGAGTGACCAACCTTGGTCTCAACAGCAAGTCCCATAAGCCAAAGAGATTAACAGGCTTTGACACAGCTGTGGAGCTAGAAGGACTGGCGTTCAATTCCTCCTCTCTAAGGATTCCCTGTGTGACTCTGGGCAGTGCTCGGGCTCTGCCAGACAGGCACAGAAATCAGTCATCATGGCTAGCAGTGTGTCTGAGCTCAAGAAAGTGAATTAGAGCATCTGCTCTCCAGGCTCAGGTCCCCTTGAGACCCACAGATCTGGCACCAACGTGAAGCTCTTGTGGCCCTGTGTGCAGGATACGGGGATCTCTCATTTCCTCTGTGTCTTGCTTCCTCCTACATAAAACAGCTGCAGGATTTTTTCATCTGACTGTTCTCTGTCAAAGAAAAGTTCAGTGGGAACATGCCTATTCTGATGAAATTTCACTCAAAAACACCAGACAGAGCATTTTGAAACTTCTAGTTTGGCAGTCAAAGAAAAGAGAAGTTGAAGTCTTGATATAACATTCCCTTTTATTGCTGTGGGAACATTTGAATGACCCTGACTAGGATTTATTTAAGAAAAAACCCCCCACAAAATACCTTAGCTTGTTTTTTGCTTCTGTTGTGGAATAGCAATACTTTTGCGGGCACATTTAAACAGAAAGGAATAATTTGATCTCCCAGCAGCTATTCCTTTCTCTTATCCTTCGTTTCTTCTTTACTTAAATGCAGGATTTTCAGGAGTGTCTTTGAACTGTATGAACTTAGATCGGGAATGTTTTTATTACATATGCCCTATTTACCCAGAGAGAGGCCATGATTTATGATTGCAGCTTGCAATCTGTGAGCAACTGATTGCAGAATAGACGGGCATAGTTTCAGTGCCCAAATGCCTGAGGGCAAAATCCACAGCCGTTGTGTCAGCAAATGTGGTATGTACAGCACCTTGCCCTCTTTTCACCAGAGCTTCCAGTTGCTGCTGTATTAAAATGTCTGTATTTCCACCAGCAACTTATTCCCCTAAAGAGAAATCATAGCAGCAGCAGAGCGTGTAGATCCACTGGAGGAAATTCTCTCCATGGCTAAAGGAGCTGTTTCCTGATTTTCACCACATTAAGACCTGAACAGTGGTTTCCTTCAACCCATAAGAATCAAGTTAGGGTGGAATTTCTTGAGAAAAGCCTCCTTGTTTAATTTCTTCTCTCCCTTTTTATTGTTTCATATAAAATGTTGCTGGGCTGCATTTGCCACAACCCTCCCCAGCAGAGGAGTAATTACATTTATTGGAAATGCTTCCTGATCACATATTCATTTACCAGCTGCTAAAGTAAAATGAACTGGGCAAAGTGCCACTGGAGAGTTGGATTCATAAGCTGGAGAAAGCAAATGAAACAACTGCTCAGTGTGCAGTTGCTTTCCCTCTCCAGCAATTCATTATCCTCCTGTTCAGCTGATTTAGGAAGTTAAAAGGCAGTCAGGATGGCAGCACGAGATACGTTTTAGCATAAGCATGGCTTTGGGGTTGCCAAATTTGCCTTTGACTGCACTATAAAGGGCACAACAAATACCCTAACTTTATTTCTTAAATGTGATATAATAAATAATAACAGTAATGAAACACTTCGTTCTTATTTCTTGCTTACTCTCGGTCACTCTCATTAGTGTTGTGTTGACACTGACCTATTTTCATCTTCCCTGGCCTCCTTCTCCCTCCCACTATCCCAGTATCTTCTTTCTGGACCCCACAAACAGCCTTGAAAACAACCAGTTCCAAATCATCACCTGCAGAAAACCCCCATAGCACATATAGATACCACTGACGCCTTCAAATCCACCAACCACCCAAAACCCACCAGCAGGCTCTTCCACGTCCTTGTGTACGTCTGTGTTTTAGTGTATCAAACCATGCCAGAGCTGTGGCAGAAAAGCATTAAAGAATTATCCTTGCAGAAGAACATACCCTAAAAGAAGATTTCACTTAACGATCTCTTACAAGTCTTCAGACGTCTCCTCCATCCCTTGTTGCTCAGTTTAGAGATGTCACATGGACCAGTGCAGGCTCAGGAGCCCAGTGGTGGTGAGGAACCGGATGCAAAGCTTATCTGTACTCTTCCATCAGCATCCTGAGAAATGCACCAGTACAGGACTGCCAAAATCCACCAAGTCCTGCACAAGCACACACCAGAAAGGGATAGATTTTGTTCAGAGCACCAAGTGCTGCCACAGACCCTGTGAAGATGAAAAAAAAGCAGCCAGAATGAACCAGATGGGCAAAATAGTATAGGCAGAAACCCTCCAGTGCCCGCGAGAGAATATTTTTCAAGGCATGAACCTTTTGCCTCTGATCACTCAATCTTCAGCCCCCAGGGAAGACCTATAAAATGTGTTGAATCATGAGCCTATCAAGTAAAATATGTAAATCTACTAGATGTGAAAAGTCAATAGACATTGATTCTATGGTATATTGCTTTGCCCCTCTCTCCCTGTATGTCATTCTCCCTGGCAGTGGCAGGCAAGAAATAAATAATTAATCATATTTCTACTCTCTCCCTCCCCATCCCATCGTTTTGTGTCTCTTGAAGGCTAATAAGCTTATAGCCTTACCTGAGATCTGCAGCTGCTAACTACTTCTTTCAACTTGCCTAAACGTCCAGCGTAAATGGATTCGGTGCAATTCCTCTCATCTTATATTTAGCTTCAATACTTACATTTTGATTTCAGTCTGAAGAAGGAACTGTAAGTTCAGAAGTTTCTCTTATTTTTTTAGATATGACGGTTTGTCTAATAAAAGGTATGAGCTTACCCTCTTTGGTCCTGTTTAACACATGAAGGCAAGGAGCTGGATGGTGTATCTCTGAATACTAAGGAGACATCTCTTAGTTTAAACTTAAAAGTTGCTTGATAGTCTTTCTATCACGTAACATCTTGGGCGCTCTTTGACGATGTGGATGCATTGTTTTTTACCCAGAAGTGTAGTGAATACCTGTCAGTATGAAGATTGCTTAATAGACTCATAAAATTCAAACAGAGTGTGATAGTACACATCCTCGACAAGCAGACACTAGAACTGGGCTGATAAAGGCTTGAATTACTTGAAGAGAGCTTAACATAATTGCTGGTTTTCTTCTGCAAAGAGATTTCTACAAAGCGTATAAAAGCAATGCTTAAAAGGAAATTATTTGTGGTGTAAGTGGTGTGACAGACATCTGAATATTAATGTGGTTCTGGTAAAGAGCCACATAAATTTGTGTCTCTGAGCGTTTGTTTTCCCTAACTTCGGCACACTGAGATTCGGTTGTCTGTATATCAGCGTCTAATGCCGTTTGAGGGTTTCCTGTTTGGTCCCTTGCTGCCAGCCCAAAAGGGTTTGGGTCTCCTGTAGGTTGTCTCCCAGTCCTGTGTGGACATCTCAGATGTCCCAACATTGCTCAGATGTCATTAAATATCTGTGTTTAGGCAAATGAGTTGAACCCCATGTATCAGAACGTAAATATCCTCTTTTCTAAAGTTTGGCCTTTGAAAGGCATCAACAAGGGAAGATTTCTACTGAAATCCCAGATCTTCTGTCCTGGGGTAGTGGATGGGGAAAGGACCCACCTCAGCTGTGTCAGGTGGAACCACTGCTCCTTTTCTGAATGGGGCAGAAGGGACGATTCAAACTCCAGGTGGTTGCTGTGTCCTCAAAGCCCTTTGTGACCCTCAGGCAGGGCACTCTCTTCCTGATGCCCTTCTGAACATTGCAGTTGTCCAGTGATTTGGTCGATGCTCAGGCTCACAGAGATCACAGCAGGAATTAGCTGGCTACAATGTCCACTCCATTCCTGTGGCAAAACAGGAATCTTCTCCTGTGTCATCGCAGATATTTTACCTAGACCAATTTAAATAATTTGAGGGGATTTTTAAACTTTATTCTTTATTCTTCACTTGGTTTGTGGCGATTGTGGTCTGTACGGTGCATGTGAGTCCAGGACACCGATGACAGTAGCAGGTCCAACAGTGAAGGACTTGTTCCTACAGGATCTTGTTCCTACAGATGCTCCTCTTTTTATATTCATTCTATTTATATTTATATTTATTTCTATTTTCAATATTTGCATATTGAAGTCTTTTTATATAGATTCCTGTGGCCGTCCGCATTAGCACTTTGAAGGTATGTGTTCATCTCCTCTGCTTGGATGGCTGCTTTTTTACAGGATGGTCCGTAGTTGGAGCGCATTTAGTAGAACTCTGTGGGGTATGGAGGGAGCCCAGGGTGACACAAAGACACACACACGTACAGACATATATGCATCATGTAGACACTGGAAGGTACAGAGATGCATATGCATGAGAGGGTGCATTTGTGTGCATGTGTGGAAGAAGAGGTTGTGTACGTCCATATTTTACAGGTCCATCATCTTGCAAACCTGACACGCCCAACATAAACTTGCACTTTCCAGCCAAGAAAATATCTTCAGTCTCATCCACGTCTTGGCAGTAGCTGGGTGTGTGATTTTATTGGGGGAAGTTAATTTGTCTCTGTCTTTTCTGTTGAGCTGGAGCCAACCTGGAGTCATGTTTATTTGAAAAATTTCTGCCTTGAAGTCTGGTTATTTTTCCAGCACCCTCTGTTAACCTTTCACTTTTCTATAACTGTTGTAGCTCAGGTCCCCTCCCGTTTTCATGCATCTAAGTTAAAAATAAAGGGCTCGATTCTCAGCTGGGATAAACCAGTGACAAATACATTGGTGGGGCTGCTGGGATTTACACCTGCAGTAAGCGAGAAATCAGATGAATGGGGCCAGCTTTGCAACGGGCTGTGACAGATGAAGTCTCTGTACTGAGAATTTCCCACAGCTGAAGATCAGCACCAGAGTCATTCAAAAGTAGCACCACCACTTTTCATTGCTGAGAGACCGCGCACCCAGAGAGGACTGGCTGCAATGTGCTGTCCCCAGCCAGGGACTTCTGTGGCTTCATCTGGTGTCTTGGAGGACTACAATGCTTTTATAGGGACCTTTCCCTCTGCAAGATCAGGTGATGCTCCAGGTGTGGTAGCAGGAAGGTAGGTAGCTGGACATGCCTTTTCTCACTCCATCCATCCTAGTCATTTGCGCTTCAGCCAGGAAAACCAAACTGTCACTCTGTTTAAAGCTAACCCCTAGGTTGTGAAACTTTACTCCTTTCTTTGCTGAGACTACTGCCCTGTGTTTCCTTCTTTCTTCAGGAGCACAGCCAAAACTTGTGTGAATTTCCCACAATAACTCCTGCTTTTAGCCCCATCATCTCCTGGAACATTTCCTCTAACCAAAGCCAAGCTCACTGTCCCCATGCCAAGCTGAGCTGCTGCAAAGCCAACTGTGAAAGGCTTTTGTGTGTGAAGATGCACTCTTTCCCCATAGCCTCTGCTTCTAACAGGTGTGGACGGAAGGACAAGCTACTGTGCCGAGCTAAACACAACTATATTGTCTTGTTGAGACAACAGTGATATTATAAGCAGATAGGTCTGCTCTGTGTTAGTAGAAATGCCCATTTTTCTCACAGGGACATGGCAGTAACTGTCTTGCAGAGATCTGATTTCCTCCAAAGTTTCCTATAGTAACATTAAAAGTGATTTCCCACCTTGTTCTGGACTCAAAGCTCTGGAAAATATCTTTGCTGCTCAGATGTCTTCATCGTCGCAGTAACAGCGTGAAAAATCCCACATCCTTCATGGCCTCGTGTTGGCCTCATCCTCATATGCTGTTTGTCTGCATGACTCTGGCAATGTTTGGCTTCTGCTGAGAAATTCAGAAAAGCAATTAGTTAATGCTGAGAGGCTACCACGGATAAGACAATGCATGAGTCAAGAGATGAAGAACCTCAAACAGTTATTATTAAAGGCAATATCAACAATTTACAAAACAAAAAACTTTTTCTGGCTCTTATAGGTATATGAAACCCAGCTGATGGCTCCGTGTAATGTGGAGAACATCTGAAGCAGGAGTTTAATCAGCGATTCACCCTCTTTTCTCAAATCACTGCATGCAAAAATGCATTTCCCTGAAAATATAAGACTCTCTCACAAGTGCTCCACGTCACTAAGCACTCACACACCTGGTGGGGTTGGCAATGGGGTTAATGCTGCCCAGGTCATCTGGGATCTGCTGAATGGGGCTGTTTCATTCAACTGGTTTCCTATTTTATACCAAGTTTTTTAGTCTAGTCTGTCACCATGGCCTAAAGCCAGTCCAGCCCAGTCGTGGCTTGTCTTCTGTAAGTCAAGTTATTTCTTTTGCTATTTCTTATTGCTATTGTCAGCCCTTACTTTTGGGTTTGTTTCACTAGGACCAAGTTACCATTTTCTAAGTCACGTCACTTGAGGCAGCTGCAGCCTGGTTTGAATGGGAGGACTGGGAGACAGTGGGACCACTTCTTATGCCATCAGTTACCCCAAACAGAAATCACAGGAGGGGATAAAGCTTCAGTGGCCTTGGCCTGTGTCATGGTTTTAGCTGGGATAGTTAATTTTCTTCACTGTAGCTGGTACAGTGCTGTGTTTTAGACTTAGTATGAAAATAATGTGATAACACACTGATGTTTTAGTTGTTGCTGGGTAGCGCTTACACTAGTCAAGGACTTTTGCAGCTTCCCATGCTCTGCCAGGTGCACAAGAAGCCGGGAGGGGAGGGGATACAACCAAGAGAGCTGATCTGAATTGGCCAAAGGGTATTCCATATCATGTGACATCATGCCCAGTATATTAACTGGGGGGAGTTGGCCAGGGGAGGGAGCGATCGCGGCTCAGGGACTGGCGGTGTCGGTCAGCGGGTGGTGAGCGGTTGCAGCTCTTGTGGGTTTTTTTCCCTTTTCCCTTTATTCCCTGGGTTTCGTTTTATTCTCTCTCATTATTTCTTTTTATTATATTATCATTATTATTATTATCATTACCATTACTATTCTTACTATTTTATTTTAGTTATTAAACTGTTCTTATCTCAACCCACGGGTTTTCTTGCTTTTGCTCCTCCGATTCTCTCCCCCATCCCACAGGGGTGGGGGGAGTGAGCGAGCGCCTGTGCGGTGCTCAGTTGCTGACTGGGGCTAAACCACAACAGCCTGCTGAGTCTGCATCTACTTACATTCTTGCACAACCTGAAGATCTGAAGCTTTAGAAAAACCGCAGGTACCGCAAGACAGACGTATTCATGAGCTGGCAGCAGTGTGAAGATGTAACTTATCATATGGTAATTCTTTGCTTCTCTGGGTTTGTACTGGGAGATGTCACAAAGTCACAGAAAGGTTGGGGATGGAAGGGACCTCTGGAGGTCACCCAGTCCAACCTCCCCTGCTCAAGTAGAGCCACCTACAGCAAGTTGCCCAGGTCCATGTCCCCCTTAAACAAGGTGAATTTTCTTTTGAACTACAACTTTTACCTCTAGAACTTGGATGGGTCCTTTAAAAATAGCGACAAAACCCATTTATCTTTCCAAAGGGAGATTTACCAAGAGAACTACTGCGTTATCTTTCACATGGGATATTTGCTTTGTTTTGATTTCAGTTATATCTATTATCATTTTAAAAGATTGCAGATTGGCTGTAGGAAACAAAGCAGATGGTGATGTTGTAGTGAAGTATCTTCCATTCTGGAGAAACTGTATTCAGTTTGAAGTATCCCTCTCATCTATTAAGTATTGATTTGAGGGGAGAACATTTCATAGAACTGCCAACTGGTTCCAATCTGTTTGACCAGTGTAAATCCAGAGCAACTCCTTAGAAATTGGTGAAATTACATTGATTCAGGAATGCTGCAATTAAATGAGCTAATGGATGGGGACTCAGTGGAGAAAGCTAAGTGAGAGTGATCTGATCAAACTGGGAAGCTGGCAAAAGACGTGGACTCAGCAGCTTCGTATTTCTTGGGTGGACCAAGAGGGTGCTTGGGCACGTATTTGTTTCGGGTGTGTTTGCTTTTTGCTTACGGAAGCTGGTATGTGGGTGGTTGTGTGTGCGAGAGGCTTGTGCAAGTATGTGTGTGCCGTGGGTGTGGGTGGGAACCCAGGAGGGAGATTGCTATATTAAAAGGAAACAGTGAGATGAGTTGATCTGTAAAAACTTTCTGTTGTTGTAAACAAAATGGTGCTTCCAGACAACAAAATATAAGGGCCAGGAGTTGAACTCAAGTGCCAGAGGCTGGATTGTCCTCTTTTCTTAACTGCTTGCTCACTCTTGGGCTGTGCTTTGGGCACCTCCAGCTATACCTTTCCAAGACCAAGGCATGATTTTGGGAATTATTCACTGCAGTGGCTATTTCCCACCATAGTCTTTCTCTCCCTGCACTGTTTTCCAGTGCTACCCAAGCAGACTTAGACCTTCCAAAACCCTTTCATGTCCTTGCATCCCACCCCAGGGGTGCGGTGCACCTCAACCCCTCACCTTCAAGTCATGCAAACTCCACTCTGCTGGGCTGCAGCACAGCCCACTGCTTTACTTTATACGAATTGAACTAAAAAAACCAACAAAAATAATAATAACCATATTTTTGGGCCACAGGAAACTCAAGACCAGTTGCTCTGTAGTATGGATGCAGACTGAGGGAGCTGGCCCTGAGGAAAACAAAACTGATTGCCTATAAAGCATTGCTTATATATCCTGTACTTTGGGATCAGTCTTGAACTGTGCCCGGAATCTGTCTGGCCTCGGCCAAATCCCTACCAGGGGCACTTGTACTCATCAATGGTAACAAGTTTCAGTGCTTGGAAACTTTCTCTGGTGCTGTTTAATTCCCTAGTGTGGGTGTAGCTCTAGAAGTCCCACTCAGAGGCGACAAAGAGACCATATCCGAACAGCTGACAAGCCTTTGGTTTTGTGGGATACCTGTCATCATGTAAAACTGGCTAACCTGGTAGTAAATTGTTCCCTTCAGATCCCTGAGCTCTGTAGATTTATAGTATAAGGATGGTTGAAGTACTTGCAGGTTCTCCCAGATTTGTGAAATTACTTTTTCAGGGATGCTGCTTATGACAGCCGAAGCAAAAAGTATTTGGTGCTTGAAAACCTCTGAAAGACATCTGTCTTTTTCCTACTGCATGTCCCTGGAGAAGGGCTTTGTGCATCCTGAGGATTCACAAGCTTAGAGTGGCCAAGGAGTAGATATTTAAGGAATGGGGGAGATAAGGAAAGGACCTGTGAATGAGGCTGAATGAGGTGAAGGACAGTTTTTCTGAGATCTGGTGGAAATAAGAGTGTCAGATCATTGTATGGCCTATTGCTATATAGAAGAAATGGACTTGTTCAGTGTTGGGAGAGAGAGCTGAGGGGATATTGTCTTCAGGAGAGTAATAGGGAGCTGTAAGTGAAGGGAACAAACTCCTTTCCATATTCAAAGGGAAAAGGATACAAACTGTAGGTTTATGCTACAGGAGTGGAGTTTTAGTTAAAAGTTAGGAAAAGCTTCCTGATGGGGAGGGTAGTTCAAAACATGAAGAGATTTGGGGGAAGGGCTTCCATCCCCAGAGGAGTAAGGCTACAAACACATTACCAGATACATTAAACATTATCAGGATGGTTTAGGTAGAACTAACAAAGCTTTGAAGCAGAAGGTGGACAAGTGGCTTCTTGATGTCCTTTCCCACCATGTTTCAGTCTCCACTACTCAGGGTGATGAATACATCTTTGAGCATCACCGAGTCTTGCACCCGTCCTTCCCTTTAACATCAAAGACAGCTAAAAACAACCCAAGGGAAGGCAAGCCATTAGGAAACGGTGATAAAAGCAGTGGCAGAGCCAGCACCACCTCCCTCCTGCTCTCTAGAAGATCCTTCTGCCAGGAGTTGCTTGTTGGCTTGATGCACCATGTTGCTTTGAGTAAAGAGCTGTTCAAGTCAGACACCATGATCCACATCTCAGCCCTTTGCCCAGAGCGCAGGAGCCCAGCGGAGAGACAGTCTGGTGTAATCAGCTGATCCTTGGTCCCTGGGCTTGAATTCTCCTCCTTGCTTTGTGCTATGAATTTGGGACAGAGCCTTGATAGAGCCTTCAGTAGTCAAAAATTGTTCTGTATATTTTTAGTGGGGACAAAGCCTCCTGCTGTGTGCAGCTGGGAAAGCCATTGCTCTGCTGATACTAGCACTGGCCTGTTCAGTAATTTCTTCATGGAGGAAGAAGGGAGAGGATCAGAGAGGAATCCTGTTTCTAAGAGGTGTGCAAAAGAAGATGAACTTTAAAAAAAGGTCGGGAGACCTGGGATTAATTCCTTGCCCTGCTATAGTCTTTCTGAGTTTCCGCCACAAGTTGTTTAACCTTTCCTTGCTTTGGCTTCCCACCCGTAGGAATGGCTTTGTAGACTCATAGAGTGTAGTAAGGATGTAGTTGTTAAAGGAGCTCAGTCACAAGGACACGAGGGCATAAGGATACTGTGCTCTAGGACAGTGACATTGTGAGCTGTCTCATGCAGTTCCAGAAGAACATGCATGAAGTCTCATGCACCATCCAGAAGAAAGTTTGTGTCTATCACTGAATATTGTTTGAGGCTTTGAGAAGAGAGTTGAATAAACACCTTTCTATGTGTCATGCCTTTTCTTTATCTTACCCAACTGCACAAAAGTTCTGGGTTTCTCACAGCTTCTGGTCTGCTGCTCACATTCTCTTTAGTCACAGTTTTTGCTTCATCGTTAGCAGTGGGCAGACAAGACCTGACCAATAAGGATGACCACAGAGGGCTTCAGAGCACTGTTTAGTTTAGTTTAAGTAGACTGTCAATGAGACACTGAGCTGTTCTTAAGCTAGGACTTGCCTTATGCTTTATTCGTCTGAGTCTGGCCTTTTTCTTCATCAGAAATTATGTCTGATAGAGTTGTAAGGCTTTGGACACTTGCCTGAGATCTCTGGCCATGCCCTAGGAATGACTGGGATGCACAGAGTCACAGGATAGCTGGGCTGGNGAATATCTCCAAGGATGGAAACTCCACAACCTCTCTTGGGGTAGCCTGCTCCAGGGTTTGACCACTCTCACAGTAAAAAGGTTTTTTCTTATGTTAAAGTGGAATTTCCCATATTTTGGTTTGCACCTATTACCTCTTGTCCTGTCTCTGGGCACCACCAAGAAGTGTCTGGCTCCTTCTTCTTTCCTCCCCGCACATCAGGTATTTGTACACATTAACAAGATCCCCCAGAGCTTTCTCTTATTGAGGCTGAACAACCCGAGCATTCTCAGCAGAGGATTAATCTTACCTAACATGTAATAATTAAACTTCACGTCTAAACTAGTCACCATGGACTCCTCACCATGGACTCCTTTTACAAGAGAGAAACACCAGTGACGCATACTTCAGCTCCATTATCCTGCAAATCTCAGGTGCAATTCAATTGCCTGTACATAGCTGCCAAATACCATTTGAGATGGCATCTAAGACATTTCCCTGGGACTGGCAGGTGTAACACAGGATTTACAGGAGTTCAGTGTCCTTCTGAAAAGGTGGCTGGAGGCCAGGAGGAATATCTTGGAAGTCCCAAATGGGTTTACATCTTTGTGAAAGCAGGTGACTCCATTTTCAAGGTGGAAGCCACTTGGCAGATTGAGACAGCCTCATTTAGACATGCACATGAAGGTGTCTGCAATGTAGCTAGAGGCAGGATGTAGCTGCTCACTGTTTGTGGTTGGAGCTGTTTGAGAGTGATGCCCTTGGGCTGCCTACTTGTCTTTGTCCAGAAGGGAAGGAAGTCCTAGGGCAGAGCGTGGTAGCTCATGATCACGCCAGGGTTAAAGCTGACTTCTGCATTCAATCCTAGATGTCAGAAGGGTTATGCAAGTATATGAAGACAGCAGCAATAGAGGTAGGGAAAGTGAAAATGCTGGTTATGAAAACTGAAATTCTGCATGGGAAAAAATTATCCAGTTTTATTACTTGGGACCAGAGAGCATATGTTAAAGTTGTGTTCCAGAAAGAGCTTTATCTCTAGAGGTTAACAGGAATAGATATCAATAGTTATCCCAACAATAAAACCAGTCCCTTTGCCCCCTCAGAAATTAATGAGAAAGAGGAGCAAAGAAACATGAGTGGGACACCTTCTGTGTGCCTCCTGATGTTGGGTGTTGGAAAACACAGCTTGCCCTAGGATCAAGGTTCAGCAGGTTTATGTTGAGGGAAGGGATAGCAGTGTGTGCTCAGCCGGATTTTACATGTAAGGCTGGCTTAGCCGTGGGTGGATGAGGACTCTCAAAGCTGGTGTGAGGATCCCTATGTCATTGGGGAGAACAGGAGCTGCCAGATAAAATCCTCGCCCCGTCCATCACAACATCTGTTTCTCATCCCCAAGCCTGGCTGTTAGGCATATGCTGAACTCCAAATGCCCCCCAGCCCCAGCAGCCCCTTGGGGAGCTTTGCAGGCAGCTAAAAAGCAAAACAGCCTATAAATTAGTTTAAATTATGCCAGGGGCTCCACCAGCCCCATGCAACTTTTGGTCACGGGAGTGTAAATTTACACTTTAACACTGCAGAGCTGAGCTCAAGAAATTTGTATTCCATTATCAAACAGAAGGCGCTGGATTGCCCTTGTATTTTCACTATCGGTTATGTCTGTACAAAGTGAATACAAAAGGTACCAGGGTGTTGGTACTTTCCCTTCTCTTTGCTCTGTGGTGGCAGGGGAGAACCGAGCCAGTTTTTATTTGATCAAGGTAAATGCGTTGCTTGTTTTTCTTCCCCATTCCTAACAAGAGAGGAGCAAATACCCATGTCAGACATGACCAAACAGGGAAAACCTGCTCCTTCCCTGCCTGTGAAGTGCAGCGACTTGTAATTCAAAGTCCTTATGAAAAGGCAACTAGAACTGTGAAACTGGGTGTTAGGAGAAAGCAAATTTGGCCTTGTTTGTGGGTGGTGCAACAGAGCCCTTTGCATTAGCAAGCATGATGCAAAGCACTGTAAATATTTCTAATGAATAAACAAGATAAGATTTCTCTTGCTGGAGATGTAGAGAGGATGGAGTAAAAGCACGTGCCTTACCTTGAAAGAGGGTTGAATAAAGTTATGTGTGTTCGCAAACATTGCTGGTTTCTTCCTCTTGTAGCATCATCATCAGCTGGGGATCCTGAACAGAGCAGAATTGCGATGGGAGGGTATTGACCCCAGTGCTAATAGCACTCATCACCATGTTTCACTTTCATCAGGACATTTCTATAGTCATGATCAACACCATGAGCTTCAAACAGGGGAAACTGAGGCATGGGTGAGAAGCCACAGACACAGGTTTGTGCAGTGGTGAATGTGGAGAAAGAATCAACAGCTTTGTTGGGCTGGTCCTTGAGCTACTTAGCAGTAGACCAAATCTCCCCAGTCTGTCTTTACTCCCTTTTAGCCAAGGAGATGGCATTGGCAATGCCCAGAGCAATGTGGACAGCAGAAAAGAGGCAGTTCAAGTCACATTGGAGTTCAGGACTCTACCCTTGTGCCCCCAATTCCTCTACCCTACCACTGTGCCCCAGACTAGAGGCCCTGATTCCTTCTCATGACTCTTTCCTTCCATTCCCTTTCCAGTATCTCTGAGATCATGACATCTCACTGGGACCGGGGGGCAGTGGAGCAGTACACTGTGTCTCCATTGCTCATGTATAATGGAGTTGGGCTCTCAAGGATGGTTGATTTCCCTCTTTGGAGGCCTGGGGTGAGGCTTAGCTGTAGCAAAGCAAACTCTCTCCCTGTGTTTCGCCCTTCAAGGGACAAGACATCCTTGACATGCCACATAACCTGACTTTTTCCTTATGCTGCCAGTGGCTTTCAGCTCTGGCAGACCTGTCAGCATCTCTTTTTATTGTGCCTGTGAGTGCCAAGCGATGTTTTTGTTTTTAATCCAGGGAAATGTTTAAGCCTGGGTTATCTCTGGAGGGGAGATGCTCTAATTAACTGCTGTGCATGTTGGGGAGGAAGACACTGTTTCTTTACCTCCCAAAAGAGCAAATCTGAGCTGGCCATCAGCCAGGCACAGCTCTTCTTGTGCCTGCCAGAGGATGGTTTCTCTTTGGGGATGCCGAGGAGCACCCCAGCAAAGTGTTGCTATCCAGATAGCTGGTGACTGCTCCAGCATGGGCTGACTCCCAAAACAGGGAGACAAATAGCCACCTTTCTGGGCAGGGAGTGTGGTTGTGTTGGGTTAGAGAGAGTCAATGGTCAGGAGCACCTGGACACGCCTCGTCTGCCTACAGCTTTGGTTTTTTGGTAAGGGAGATAAGTCACTCCTAAGTTAGGCTTAACTTTAATTGCTAAAAATGCATTCTTATGTTGGTTTGTGGGGAGAAAGAGCCAAGGTAGATAACTTCTGGCTTTGTATTTCTCAATGACACAAGTATTGTTCCCTCTGGAAATAAATCTCACAGTGTCTCTTCTGGATTATGTTTTCATTGCTAACCTAGGCAGGCTTTTTTGTGTTAAACTTGTACTTAAGTTTCTCGTTAAAGAATTGTCTTAGGCACTAAATCTGTCCTGGCACCAAAAATCCCTGCTGAACCAAAGTGCAGGATTTACCAACACGTTGCATGTTGGAGACCACATAAACCATATAGCATCACATCTGTCTGCAGGAACATATCAGAAAAATTGTATTTTGAATGTTTTTTGAGTGGGACATTTGGAGCATGGCTAGAAGCAATGCAAAAAGGAGGAATATTTTTTTTGGGGAAAAAAGAATGTCAAGCAGCTCAAGCTCAAGCTCAAGCTCAAGCCTTGCTGGTGGGCAGGTAAATGAAGGCAGATAAGATGACTCCTTGTGATCCTGCCCAGGGCCACAAAGTGAAGACCTCTGCAAGAAGAGGACCTCGTGACTGGTGGCTTTGTGTTGGTGTAAGGAGGAGGCAGACGGTGCTTGCCCAGTGCCATTTAATGCCTGTGCAAATCTCTTTGGAAGGACTTGGCTGTACTCAGCAGTCCTGGACTGGCACTGAACATCAGTGTGAGCAGGTACCTACACATACACACACACACGAGCACGGAAGGAGCTCTGTATGCTTCTGCAATGTTGATGGAGCTAACTTAATCCCCTGTGCTGCACTGCCCTCCCTTTGATCATTTTGCCCTTCTGGGTCTCTGTTCCCTGCAGTAAAATGGAAACAATAATTTTTTAGTGTCTAATTTGTTTCCCCCGGAAAGTCTGCCCTGTCTGTGGACTGGTGAGGCAGGACTAATTTTGCCTGTTCTGACAGGTATACGTGCATGGAGCGCTGGTCCCTTGAGCAAATCCGTGGGGACAGAAATGCACACGAAGTCCTGTGGGTGCCTCTGTGGAAACCTGCTCTTATAACACCAGTTATAGAGAATTTAATAGGATCTAAATGCTGTTTTCTTGCATGCCATTAGGTGGTGATGGAGGAAGCAGAACAGACACAAACTGCAGGGTTTCAAGCCAGAAAAATCAGAAAATTCCTTAAACTTCTCACAAACAAAATATTCCTGTGTTGGCTGCTCAAATAAATGAAAAACGGATAGGGGAGGGTGATGCCATGTGTGTGTGACAGAGGGAGAGCTGGAGAAGGGGGAGCAGACCCACAAACCAAGTCACTGCTCCCCTACTCTTGAAAAGGGCAATGAGCATCCGATGGGGAGGACAAAAAACTCCAGCTTCTGGAAGGGGAATTAAAGGGAAATAAGAGGGAGAAGAGCAAAGAGATGAAGCTCTGCAGATTTTCTCCCTGATGCAGCTGATACAGGTGGGGAACAAGGGTGGGAAGGGGTGGGAGGCACCACCGGAGTGAGATGAAAGGAGTTGTGCGAACCAAGTAGGGCCACGGTGGCTTGATCTTGGAAACAAAACCTTCCTCGACTGAGGGCTGATGTGTGAAAGATCAGAGTTTGAGAGTAATGGGAAGGGGACAAAAAAGCTAACTCGGAATGAGCAAACAGCCACATGCAAAAATCTCAGCGCTGCTTTGGTTTCCATGGCTTTGACTGTGATGGTCTTGTTTGGAAAATGATCAGCCTTGTCTTCACCGGCCTCTTGGTGTCACATCACCAGCCAAGGAGACCTGTTGGGTGCCATGAACACCCTGAGGGAACTTCATCGTGCAGTGTGTAACATTTATCATAGAATTGTAAAATGGTTTGAGTTGGAAGGGACCTTTCACGGTCACCTAGTCCAACCCCCTGCCATAAGCAAGACATCTTCAACTAGATCAGGTCGCTCAGAGCCCCATCCAACCTGACCTGGGATGTTTCCAGGGATGGGGCATCGACCACCTCTCTGGGCAACCTGGGCCAGGGTTTCACCACCCTTATTTTCTTCCTTATATCTAGTCTGAATCTCCCCTCTTTTAGTTTAAAACCATTACCCCTTGTCCTATCGCAGCAGGCCCTATTGAAAAGTCTGTCCCCATCTTTCTTATAAGCCCCCTTTAAGTATTGAAAGGCTAATGTCCTCCTCAGTGCCAGTAGTGAGGGACTACAGTGTGAACACCCTTCTTTTTGCCACTGATCCTATTCCAATGCAGCAGTTAGTATTTTTGTTGCTTTTCACCTCTTTTATTTTTTTCCATATCTGCCCTGTATATCCAACAGGGTTAGATTTCACTGTCTTGCTAAATGGAATACATGGAGGGGGGCTGCAGAGAATTACAAGGATTAGGAGCTCCAAATCTATGGCATTTGACATCTGTTCCTGCAAAATCTCAGCCTCAAATAGCGCTTTCTGTGCTAAACCAGTGATAAGAAATGCCAACATCAGGACTGGAGTGTAAGAAACCACTGCAACCAGTTTTGCTGTAGCATGTCCTGCATCTTTGCCTGAGCCTTGAACAATGAGAAATTGAATTAAAGCCTGAAAAGGTCAAATGCTTTAATATGAAAATCTTCTGGTCCTTCAGAGGAGAATTCTGGCTCTTCTTAGCATCCAGAAGGAGATATTCAGTCATGCATCTCTTGTCTTGGGTGCCAGCATGCTGCATTTTTCCCTTTCTTCCCGTGCTCAGAGCTTTTATTTCTTGGTGAGCGAATAACAGCCTTTCTCGTCTGGAGGCACCTGTCTGGTTTCAGGCTTGCATCGCAGTGTTTCAAGCTGCTCTGTATAAAAGTGAAGTGCCCTTAGAATTAGATGATGATACTTGAATCCCGAGACCAAACTCAGCCGGTGAATGGGACATGGGAGAATTGCAAGGAATAAAAGATATTGCCTGAGGATGAGGTGTTGAAAAAGGCAATGATGGACTCTGGGTGCCCCAACTGGAGAATATGCTGATTTGGGCTAGACTGAACCCAGGAATTGCCCATATTTCATTTAACCTGGTACTCCCAGAGCATTATATAATAGCAAGGCCTCTTGTATAAAACCTGGCTCATGGTTTTGAGGCATGGATGTTTCTTCTTGGGCCAGGCTGGGTCTTTCTCCCTTAGAGTTATAAAAACCATTTGGAGAGCAGCAGGAGTAACAGAGGTCACACCAAATTGCACCAGGCACTCAGGAGACCTCAAGTCCACCATTATTTCATTTTTGACACAGTTAACTTGAATTGCCCCAAAGAAAGGGTGGATGGATGCCCTTAAGAGACCTACTGTAGGCAGAGTATGTGTGTGTGAGCATTCGTGTGCACTGCAGCCTTTGACAGGCTGGAATAAATATTTGTCTCAGCAGAGATTTAACAGTGCCTGTATCAGCTGTCCTTGAAGCTGACACTAAGCTGTGGCCACCACCTGATTTTCCTGATTACTTCTAGAATTCTTCATGTTTTAGTGGGCAGGAATGGTGCTGCCGGCACATGTCAGTGATAAATACGGTCCCTGTGCTGCAATGGTTGCAGGAGAAAGCCCAGGCTTTACCAGTTGCCATTGGGTTAATTGGGATTTGTTCATGTCTTGAATAATGGGGCCAGTTTATAGTGCTTCTCTGCAGAGAAAGGACACAAGGAAACGATGCAGTCAGGTGCGGCACTGCTGTACTAAGTGTATTCACCACCAGGTTTCTTTTTGGTTTTTTTTTTCCTGTTTTGTAGGCAATCTCTGCAACATGAAACACAACTGACCTGGTTCCTCTTGAAAGGAACAAAATAGCAATGCAGGCTACCTGGAGACATTAAAAAGCCAATTTTATATTGTTATAGCATGAGCGACACTGCTCTAGCCCAGTTCGCAACCTGCTGTAGATGTTCTTCCTGACCAGGAACAAAGCTGCTTCACGTAAGGGTAGATTGTTTAAAGCAAAGTAAATGCTCAGATGCTCTAGTCATGACACCCACATAAATATTTGGATAGGCAGAAGCCTCCCGTGGCAAGGGGACTATGCAAAGAATGCTGAATGCTCAGCAAAGAATATAAATGGATGGTGGAGCAGTTCATCAGGTTATTCCTGATGTAAACACAGTATTGTGTTTATAACCCAGCAACCATGAAAAGATTCTCAATATTTCAGAAAAGTTTGATCCCAGTGCTTTGGTGCCTCTTCTGTGAGCCAAAGACAGATCTGGTACAGTGGAGATACCGGTGCAACATCTGAACTGTATGGAGCAGGTCACTGCTTTTCTCCTTCTTACTTCTGCTTAAATTGGATTTAGCTAACTCTAACCTGTGTATATACGTTTAATAGTTGCCTGCCTGCATCTGCAGCTGAAAAAAAGGAAGAACCTGCCATTTCACTAAGCCAGCTCCATTCCTCTTATGAGTTTCTGATTTCCAGATTAAATTTGTCCAGTTTTAGTTTCCACTCCTTAATTTTTGTCCTGCTACTGAGCCCACCCGTACCCAGGGTTACCTCCCCAAGAGGCATTTACACACCTCGGTCAAGTCTCCTTTAATTTTGCCTTCTGTAAACTGAACAGATTCAGTTCTTAAGTCTTGAAAGGAATTTTCTCATGTCTGTGAATCATCCTTGCAGTTATCTTCTGTATCTTCTCCATTTTTTTTCCCCCAACAGTCTTTTAAAAATAGCTGCATCACTGTCGTCTGGCTACAAATTGTGACCTTTGGGCCGTGTAAATGACCTCTTAGAGAGATCCATGTTTCCATTTGCATCTGCCTGCCATATTTTTTCCTCTTTCAAGCAGAATAGAAAGTGGCCAAGACTGCCAATATGTCCCTGTGATTACTGACATTGTCCTGACTGAGGTGGGACCTCTTGAACATCCAGACTGCAACACACTGATTAGAGAAACCAAGATGCTGTGCATGTGCTGGGGAGCTGAAACAAACTCGTTTTTCTTCTGCATCAGCTGGGATACAGCTCCCGGGATGCATGTTCATCTCTGCAGATCTAATCCATTCCTCTTAATGAGCTGGGAGCGCTGGCCTTGACTTTCCTGGGGACTGCACTGCGTTTCATCCGTGAGTGTGACTAATAACAAATGTCAGGAGGAAACTCAGAAGCTCCCCTTGGTCTTTCTGTTGGTCTCTTGAGCAAAACCAGCCAAAAAGAAGAAATCTAGCGATTTCACAGATCTGAAGTACATTGAAAATGTCCAGCTATTTATACTCTAAATGAAGAACAACTGTCTTTTTTCTTTGCTCTGTTACCATGGTGTGCAGAAGTCCATCTGATAGGTACTGATAGGCAATTTATTAATGCTGTACGTGAAGAAAGGGAATGATATCAAACTCCAGCCTGAGAAAGAGCTGCATGTGCCTTGCTGGTTAGTGTGTCTGTGGCCTCGCTCACTTCACACCCTCAGCAAAACCAAAGNGGAGGAGAATGAGCTCTCTAAACCCTCATGTTGATTGAACATAGCTTGTAGCTTATGTCCAGGGTATCATGGCTTGGAGGTATTTATTGCTGGTAGGGAAAAAACAATTGTCCTCAGCATTTTTGGGTCTGGAAATGATTTAGCCTGTCAGACTTTGCAGGACACTGGGTGGACTGCTCTTGTGCCGAGGAGGATTTGCTTGGCTTTGTAGCCCTGGAGTGAAGCCTGGATTTAGGCTTTCATGATTGGGAATGCCAAAGAAAAGCAAATGGCTGGGGAATAGCTCTCTGCAGGGCTCTGCTAATGATATTAAATGGCTGTGGCCAAAACATAAATCTTTATTTCTTTGCTTTCTGGAAAACCCTGTGACCTACATCACAACCAGGAGCAGCACGAAGGCTTGGTGCAAGGTTTCTTCATTGGGATAAAAGGACGCAGTAGCTTAGAGCCAGTGCCAGAAATTTTATCTGTTGTCTCCTTGGCGGCCCTTTATATCTCTTCCCTGTGGTTTTGGATGGTATCCTTCATACATACACTGTGCAGAGACATTTGACAAGGGACAGGATTGTGGCGGTGTTGGATGACAATGAGATGTTCTCCTACTGCAGCCATGGCTTTGGCCTCTGACCACCTGTATCTTCGGGGCATGCTTCCTTCTGAGCTGTGCTCTGTGCAGAAGTAAATCCCTAAGAGCCGCAGCTCATTTAGCTTGGGATATCACTGGTTATCCTCATATTAGACCTCATTTCCCAGGGATAGGAGGTGGCATGAGAGGACCAGTGGTGCCTCTTCTGGATTGTCCGCTAAACCCTAGGAAATGTTGTTACTTGGATCCCAGCCACATGGCTGTGTGGTGGTATGGAGAGAGATGCTCAGTGTTTCTCCAGCCCTTTGTCTGCAGGACAAGGGCCAGTGTGGCTCAGTGCAGGTATAGACTCTACCTGTCTAGAAGGAGCAAGGGAATCTTTGGC